>BQNB010042987.1:0-45779 GCA_026074375.1 Tanacetum coccineum | reverse complement strand
GCCTTAACGACAGGCGAGAAGATTTTTTACTATACTTGAATACGCATCCTATTTATCATCAAAATTTAGCTTTTATAATACATTTATGTATTCTAATACATCAGAAATTGATCCATTGATCCCGGTTGCCACTTTTTTGTGCTTTTCAGAAATTTTCTACTGGGAAGAATTTTTTTGAGGTACTGGAGCCGGGAGGTATAGCAGCTCTATTTTGATCTAGTATTTGCAAATTTTCAATACTAGTTGTCCACTATAAATAAGCAGAATTATATCACAGGATTATAGTAACTGTACATTTAAATGATGTAACACTTGGTAGAAAGAAATACGTTTCAAATGTTACAAGGGATTAGTGTATAATGTGAAACTTATATGTTTGGTTCCGGTTCTGATCCTAACCAACAGCGGGTTTACTTTTCACATACTCAACCCATGCAGTTGCCAAGTCTGTTACTATCGTATATGTATGTTTTAAAGAATGTTGTCCCACATCGGTTGGAAGGTGATAGATTAGAGATGATATCATCTATAAATAGGGAACGGTGCTAATGGAACAACCACTTACCTGGACAAGGTCAATGGGCGATTAAGGGTCCATGGCGATCAAGGGTCCATGGCCTAGATTGGTGAGCACATTGCACTTCGGTGCGGTACCGCCTAAGGTCAGCCCAAGTGGTTGAACCTGTGTCATAATTTGTTGTAGGGGTATGCGTTCGCACGACCCGTTAATTTCTAGCTAGCAAACGCTTTCTAAATCATCTAAACTGTAGCTATCATGCGGTTTCTGATACAACTAGGTTCATATGATATTCTAATCACCATTAGAAAATAATACTGCAATAAAACAACAGCATGCAAATAAACATTCAAATTCATCTCACATAGTTGTTAGAGCACCTGGTACCCTTGGCTGGAAGGGGTGACGCCAACAGAAAACGCTAACCTATGGCGTGAGCCGGACACACGCCATAGGGTCTCGCGCTGGCTAGCCCACGTCATGCGTAATTTTTTTTTCTTCTGCTTGTGTTTGGTGTGTTGTGTGTTTTAATTTTGTGTTTTGTAGGTGTTTGTTTTTAGTCATTGAAATATTTTTGTACGTTAGTCCTTAAAAACGTATAAATGAAGATGGTTTAGTGTGTTTTGAGCAATAAAGGTGCGGGTTGATGAGTTTTGAAAAACAATTAAATGAAGATGGTTTAGAAGAATGAAGATGATATATTTTGGTTTATTAGTGTGATGTACGTTTAAAAAGAGGTTAAAGAAGAGATAGTGTTTGGATTTTGATGTAGTAAAGAGATAAGTTTAAGAAATGATACTTCATATATGAATTCAAAGGTAAAATTGTCATAAACGAGGTTTAGCGGCCGCGCTACGCTGCGGAGTGCGTGGTTTTACGTTAAAGACTAACTTTGTAACCGACGAATAACCACATGGACTATTCTCGTAACTTGATAACTCCGATAATTCACGAACATGAATGACCAATTACGTAAAATTTGTGTTTGAGTAAAATTTTTTAATATTAAAGTTATAAAAAGAGCATTGTTAAATCCTCCTATAAAATCATCCTACTTATCCTCCTATACACTTAATCATATAATATATATTTTTTCCACTTATTCTCTCTCTAAATCCAAACCGTCAGTTTCGCCATTTGTCAGGATCCTGTGTGTAAGAGGATTTGTAGGATGTTTTAGTTGGAGGAATTAGCATTTTTGTTATAAAAAATAGTTAACTCAATATATTTGTAATATGATATAAATATATAAATTTATAAATATTTTCATATTTTGTGCCGCTTTAAATCACGCCTTAAAAATGCCATGACTCGCAAAGGTGTGAGGCTTGACCATGCCGCCACACCACGCCTCACGCTATTTATAACCTTGCTCCTATGAGATAAAATTTTGGTTTTGTGTGCGCTTTTGTGCCTTGGGTTACTCGCATAGTGATGTCTACATATTTTTAATGAGAAAATCATTTTTTCATAAGCAATTAAGAGCTGCTTTTATTCATATTACTTATTTAATATTAAAATAATATGTGTTTTTACTATAATATTCACCCTTAAACCTCTAATAAATGCATATCATTGGATTTTTTTTATATAATTATCATTTTTTTTAGCATTATTGCATCTTTTACAAAATAAGCAAATCCAAACATTGTTACTAAAAGTACTCATTTTTAAGTAACTTATTTATAAAAATGAAAGAAAAAAAAAAGCAATCCCAAACACCCTCTAAGTATAAATATTTATGAATCGGTTTAGCTAATAATGATAATTTGAACCAACAACTAATATTTGCACAGTATGAGATGCATTTTGGTGTTGTATGCACTTTTGTGCCTGAGTCGTTCGCATAGTGATGTCCTGTTATTTTGTGCAGGGTTCTTTTAATTAATGACTTGAATGTGATTCATAGAAAATGTGATATCATTGTTAATCCAGAGCCATTCCCACGTAATGATATCCCTTTACTTGAAAGATCTACACCCCTAATTACTGATGAGGATCATGTTGATGTTAGTCAAGCACAAGAACATGTGACTTCAACACAAAATTGTTCTGAAACTCAAAGCAGAAAACGGAAGCATCATCTAAGTAACGAGACCCCCGAGTCTGATACTAATGAAGATGTTGATAATAGCCAGAATGCACAAGAGCCCACGGCTACAACACAAAAGTGCTTTTCTCATTCTCTAACTCAAAGCAAAAAACAAAAACATCAATCAAGCAATGATAACATCTCAACAGCTGTAGAAGATGTTTCTAAAATGACGAAAATGATGATGGAGAAAAATAAACAAGATGACGTTGGTGCTTGCTTTAAAAAGTTGGAGAGACTTGACGAAGATGTTTCTATAATGGCGAGAATGATGACTATAAAAAATAAAGAAGATGACGTTGGTGCTTGTTTTAAGAAGTTGGAGACACTTGAAAAAGATATTTCTAAAATGACGAGAACGATGATGGAGAAAAATAAAGAAGATGATGTTGGTGCTTGCTTTAAAAAGTTGGAGACACTTGAAGAAGTTGTTTCTAAATTGACGAGAATGTTGATGGAAAAAAATAAAGATGATGTTGATGCTTGCTTAGAGAAGTTAGGGATACTTGAAGAAGATGTTTCTAAATTGACGAGAATGATGATGGAAAAAAATAAAGAAGATGACGTTTGTGCTTGCTTTAAGAAGTTGGAGACACTTGAAAAAGATATTTCTAAAGTGACAAAAACGATATCGGAGAAAAATAAACAAGATGATGTTGGTGCTTGTTTTAAAAAGTTGGAGACACTTGAAGATGATGTTTGTAAAATGACGAGAATGATGATGGAGAAAAATAAAGAAGATGATATGGGTGCTTGCATTGAAAAGTTGGACAAAATGGGATGGGGAGCAGAAGAACCAATATACGACACTGCACTTTTGTTGTTTGGTCAAAGTGCCGATTACAGGAAACTTTGGTTGCACTTGAAGCCGGAGAGTTGTGGGAAGTGGGTAAAAAATGCTGGAAGTATGTTTGGATTATTGGATTAAGTAGAGGAAAAAAGTGTAGTTCAGGCTTTTGTCATTTGTTGATATGTTTCTGTTTTGTCTAGAAGTTGAACCTAGCAGTTATGTTGTTTTTTGGGTTAGGAATGCTGCACAAACTGTTTGTAAATGTTCTGATTAAGAATGAATTGCAATGATGCAACTTGCTAGAAAGCTTTTTTCGTTATTTGTTTATTTATAACATCATAATTACTTTATACTTCAACTGTAACTATTCACTAGTGACTTCCTGTTCTTGCTGTGAAATCTACTATATAGTATCCTGTCATGTGCACTTGTGAAATATCCTTTACTAAAATCAATTGCAGCCAAAGAAAGTCGTCCTCTTTCCACCTCGGTGTCATTTAACGCTTCTGAAATTCGGTGCCTCCAGGGTATCTGAAATTCATCAATAACTTGGAAAATGAGGTCATGAATGTTTCAATGGAGAAGGAGCAGCTGAAGATTGAATTGATGCGGGCCCAGGCGATGATCAACATTCTTCAGTCTCGTGTTGATAAGCTAACCAAGGAGAACAATTGGTTGAGAAGGGGCGGTTAGGTAGTTATAGTTGTATACTTGTGTTCATTAGTTGAACCAATCAGCTAATGGAAGCAAGGTTTCGGGGAAAGGGATAGTTTTTGGTGGCATGGCTGTTTCACTAAGTACAGTGAAGGAAGATAAGTAAAATAAAGCTTAGTGCCGAGATAGCACCTTGTTTGTTTTAAGTTATGGAAACTTTGGAGTATGAATGGTTTAGTTTTGTTGCTATAAACAGGCTCTAAACTCATTAGTATATGGTCACTATAATATGGTTATTTTTGTCCTATTTGGCTGTATGTGTGTGTTTTTCATATGTATAAATCCATTAATCACTTTTGTGTTTGATATACTATCTGAGCCGTTAAAAAGGTGGACCATCTAGGAGCTGTCTGGATTCTATATATCTGCGTTCTCTAAGAGTGTACGTGTTGTAGATGGAAAAGATTTTTATGACTGCTTATAAAACCTGAAACAGACAATCACATGTAATACATAAGAACTACCAAAAAGGTTAATTTGAAGGGACAAGCATACTGCAAGTGATTCATCAACTTGCGTTTTGTTGCTGCAGTTTTATCATTTTTTTTATTATTTTTTATTTGAGCGGCAATTTTTAACTAGGGTAAATTACACCACCGTTGGTCCCTGTACTCAACTCTGTTTGCCCGTTTGGTCGCTAGATAACGGAGACTCTCATACGGGGTCCTTTTTTGGCACTGTTCTTGCCCGTTTAGTCCTTGAAGCCCTGTTATGCCTAACGATAGTTATTTCCATCGTTATCTTGGCCACGTCAATGGTACAATCGTCTTTTCACGTTAAATTTTCATTGCACCGTTGGTCCCTGACGACTTTGTTAATACAGTAATTTTTACTGTTTAAAAATTTTGTCGTTTTTCGATTGCACGGTTGATCCTTGTGAGGTGTCTTTTTCTACCGGCTTTATTACTTTTTCCCGCCATTTACAATTAAGCGATTATGGTTGTTAACCTTGAATTAATATGAATATGCCAAAAGTTCTGTATAGACCTAATATTTGTCGTAGACCCAATGAACCAATCATAGCCACTCATTTTTTCATCAAAAATAAAAAACCCACTTTCCACCTCTTTTTTTAAAAAATTTTTAAATATCTCACAACAAAACACAACTGTTAAATCGTTACGCAAAACAAAACATAGCCAACAACGACAGAATTAAATTATCTTCTATAGAGGGGCGACACTATGTACTTTCGACGAACTTTTTTTTATGATTGTTAATTAATCGAAATACGATTTTAGGAAAATCAAATCTGATTTATGAAATCTTATAAATGATTCTAATATGAAATCATATATGATTCGTTATACGAATCATATATGATTCGTCATACGAATCATATATGATTTTCGCAATTCGTAAATGAAACAAAATTGAAAAAAAGTTCGTCAGAATCACAAATCATATATGATTTTATGAAATCATATATGATTTTATGAAATCATATATGATCCGTTATACGAATCATATATGATTCGTTATACGAATCATATATGATTTTCGCAATTCGTGACTGAAAAAAAATTTGAAAAAAAGTTTCTCGAAAGAATATCGTGTCACCCGTCTACTGAAAGATAAAAAAATACTCGTCGCGATAGTGTATTTTTTATCGTGTGACGATTTACCATTTGTAAGATATTTTAATTTTAAAAAAGAGGTGGAAAGTTGGTTTTTTTATTTTTGATAAAAAAAATGAATGGTTGAGATTGATTCATTGGATCTATGACAAATAATGGGTCTATGTTGATCTTAACTCATATGAATATAGTGTGTATTTAGTTTGGGTATATCATGTTTGATAACTAGTATTAGTCAAATTGACTTAAAAATATTAAATTGATTACAACAAATCTGAAAGAGGCTTTGGACAGTCCCCAAATACCTTAGTGAGCCATTGTAACAACTAATTAAAAGAAATATTCTACAAGAAGGATAATCAAACACTAGCAGATGACGGAATGAATTCTTAAACCTTATGATCAACTTTTTTAGATCCCATATCATACATTGCAAAAGGCGAAATGAAACCATCAAGGTAATCATCATAAACTTGATTAGATCCCATATCATAAATCTCACGCATAGTCTTTGATATTAGGTTGTATTCTACAACCTTTCCAGATAAGTTGATAACCAAAAAAGAATCATCTTCCCTTTCTCCCAAAACAATGCTCCAAACAATGGACCGAATCGACCATACTTCGGGAAGTGGACTCATAAAGTCATCAATATCAACAAGGTACTTAATCGACCACACATAATACCCTTTCCTCATCTCGTATATAGTATACTCGCTAGAGCCAATATAATCTCTACGAACAAGAAGCAAACACCCACGCGACTCAAACAATTTCTCTTCCAGATGCAACATGTGAGGTATTTGTATGGTTATTATCATTGGAAGCATATTGCCATAAGACACGAAGAAGTTCTGATTCTGTTTCTTTCCCTGTTTGCAAATCCTTGAGGGATTTGTATGGATGTTATAATTGGATGCTCATGGGTCCTACAATATTTAATAAGCTGTAATGTGTAAGCTGAGTCTATTTCTCAGTTTCTAGCCAATGTAAGAACATTATTCCAATAGAATTGCCACTAACAAAATTAAACAAAAGTAGTTAAAAAAAACCTCTCCCTGCACAAAGCTCCAATTTGCTTAGTCCCCGAAGAGTAAATTATGTATAACAATCTCATAAGATTGCTTCCAACACGCACACACTTTGTAGTAAAGGTTATTTTGTAGGGTCCAAATGCTATTTCAATCCAGCACATCCAGAAAAAATTTGAATCTCATGCGCGTAATTTGGATTTCGAAAGTCCATTTTAAAAACAGATTACGTGGATGGAATTATTACTAATCAAAAGGAGGGCGCCCCCCCTCAACCGTACACAGAAGCAAACCATTGCAAGACTGCAAGATGCTAACTTATCAACTGCCTCGGTGCAGACCAATAGTGAATGACATAGTCGATGGGTATTTTCCTCCTTGTACTTAAATACTGTGATCTAACGAGACAAAATCACAATGAAAGAAGATCTAATGTGATTAACAAAAAGACAAGCAAGATATATTTACAGAGATATGGCTGTCTTTAAGGTGAAATCAGAAGATGTGAGAATTGTTAGCCATTGTTTTCGAAACGCAAGTAAAGAGATGGAATAGAGAATAGGCAATCGGATTAAGGAATTAGTTAAAAGGGTCTTCGTATAGTAAGGTCTTTAGTGGTGGCGCATAATGTTTCACCTCGGCATGAGTGTTGCGCTCGCTTTCCTGACTATCATCTCCAATATCTATGATACTTTTTGAAGAAGTAAATTTGTAGCATTAATAGTTAATATATGTGTGATGTGTTGATGACTTAAAATTATGGTAGTTGTAGTATGTGTGACTACATTTATTACCCTTGAAATAACAAAACTAAGATGAGTAGATGACAAGCTAAAACCAAGTTGTGACGAACGAAATTTGCAATCATAGTGTATTTTCATTTTCACCTGTTAATATGAAGAGTTATGACATTTCTTTCGTCCCTTAACTTTTGGATATTATTTCATATTTTGTCCCTGAACTTAGTGTTCTATACTGTATATTTTCCCGCCAATTATACACATTAAATGCAATATATCGAGCCATGTGAGAAACAGTATACATTTGGCTTTGGATTGGACCGTCAACTGCATTTACTTTCCTTTGTTGATATTTAAGGGGTGATACCCCTATCGATTGTGTTGGTATTGATGATTTTTTTATCATTAAATTGGATCACTAATATTACATTGATATTTGTCAAGGTATATGTTTTACTTACTATTTTTTTTGTTCAACTAAAATAAGACTCCCCTATGTTGTTAGTCAACATGGTTTTAATGTGGTTTCTAAAATATGTAACATTCTGTCACACTATATAATATGGGTAAATCTCACCGTTTTATAATGTACACGTGTATTGTATTTATCTTGTTACAGCCTTGGTCCCTTCGTGTTTTGCTTTGTTCGTTTTTGCTATTTAAGGGGTCAAACCCCCAGTCATTTGCATACCCAAAAATCCATTGAAGCAAATAACAGACTCAACATTAACTTCAAAAAAATGGCTGCTTTTCCATGTCTAGATGAACTCGTTGCGGCTGCTAATTCTAGGTCTTTATTTGATGCAACGATGCTATACTTTGAAAGGGAAACGGAGAATGATCTTGAGTTTGCAACCGATCTACACAACTTATGGGTGCAGTTTATAGATCACACAAATGATAGGAAGCTGTTTATAAGTGAAATTGAAGGAGTGCCTTCATCATTGATGTCCTACAATTGCTGTCAGTTTCTACACCAAGTTCAACAGAATGATTCTATTAAATTGTTAAAGCTGAGGAATATGATCGCTGAAACTTATCGTGAAGTGCATAAAAAGATTGATTTTTTTTCTGTTATGAAGAATATGTGATTGGGTTGTTCATGTGTTGGTTAGGTTGTGTAATTTTTCCTACTTTGTGTAATTTTCCCCTATGTTGTTTATCCCGGCTGTGTTTATGTAAAAACTTTGTTATGTTCTTTAAAATTGTGATGTTGTTAATTATTGATTTCGTTCCTTAAACTTTGTGAGGTTATTGATTATTGCTCATATACATCTTGGGAATTTATTACACACACATTAAGTCCAACTTTAAAAAAAATGGGAAATAATCATTCTATAAAAGGTGCATTCTCACGTAGACAAAAAAGACTGTATGTTACACCGTGGGCCCCTAAGGTTAGTTTGGTCTTTTTCCTTTCCCGCCTTCCACGTGACTTTCAAAGGAAGATTTCTTTAAGGACTAAGCAGGTAATAATAGTGTTATTTAATGAAAGTGACATAGAACCTTGTGAATGTCAGTCACTTAGCCGTCATGTATGTAATTCACTGTAAAACCACTAACATGACTGGTTTTTGCTATTTAAGGGTAGTTACTTAAATCATTTTCAAACCATATACAACCAAACACACCCAACAACATCAAAAAACTAATGGCCTTCCCACGTCTACAAGAACTTGCAACTGCGGAAAACTCTAACAATTTGACTGACGCAATGTCAGTCTATATTCAAAGGAAGATCAACGATGATCTCCAATTTACAGCTAGATTAAGTCGTCTATGGGAGGTATTGTACAGTAGGGTCTATGAACACAGACTGTTGATAGCCGAGCTTAATGTGTTTGGTGCTCCGTTAGCATTGCAATGTGCTGAGTTTCTCAAGCAGTTGTCCCAAACCAAAGTGCTTAAGATGTTGGAGATAAGGAAGACGATAGCGGAATTGCACATTCAAGTGCATAAAAAGATATATTTTCTTACAGTTATGAGGTTCTATTGATTAGCTAGATTGTGGATATTTAGGTAATCTTTTGGTTAGTTTTTATGTAGATGGGGATGATGATGTTGGGTTGTATCTTTTGTGGTTTTATGTGCATGGGGATGATGATGTTAGGACTTGGGTAGCATATTTTGTGGTTTTATTTAGATGGCATGATGGTATTTTGGTTGTCTTTTTTATACATACATTAAGCCGCTAATATATGTTAGTGTTTATCTATCTTGTTTGTGTTTTGATTTCACCATGTTGATGACCCTTGTTTGGGTGTGTGAATAAAGTCTACCATTTAGGAGTCAAATCAAAATGCAAACTAACCTGTCATACCACTAGTACATTTTATACCTTGTTTGGCCATTTCAAATTAAAGTATGTGAATATGTGTGAATGGATGTGAGGGATCAAGCGTTTGATTAAGAAGTCAAGAGGCACATGCATCACTAGTCAGGGAACACACACCCTCAACTATAAGCATCCTTACCTCCTATGGCCAACTGAAAGGATTATAAGGAACAATAAGGAAGAATTTTCCCATTGAAATGGTCTGCAAGAAAATCAAAAACTTTCCCCAAAGAAGAAAAAAGTTTCTGATAGATTCATAATTATTGTTACGCCAAACACCCCTACTTCTCCGGAGAACAATTATTTTGGTGTTTTAGATAGAATCTCCCATAGATCAGCGAGGGATCAAGCGTGTTATAAAACAAAAGTATTTTGCATAATATTTTCCCTTAATTTTCAGCATTTATGTTGTTATTACTCTAAAGTCCCAACTACTTTTTGTTGACCAACAACTTTCTTTATCACATTAAACACTCTCTTTTACCGCATTCTATAACACCCCAATGCTCTTCCTTTGTTTATCACATCAAAATACAATCACAATGGCTCAAGATAATGGTTATGCGTTTGTTGAGGTACAAGAAGATGGTACTAAAACAATATGCATTGATCGTTCATTTGAAGCACAACCTGTCCATGGAATGTCATTTGATACAAGGCCTAAACCTGATAGAGAAGCCATGTGGGTTCAGTGTGAAATGCACCATTTTAGAATAAGAAACACAACAACTAATAGAGATCTGGCTGCAACTGGTACATTGGGTTTAGTAGTGGGCCAAGGCTTAAAAAGGGGAAACACAACTATACATGTTAGAGGTGATTATTTAATAGGCCTAGGAGTTTGAAGCACAACTGCAGCTGGTGGTTTAGTTACAACTGGAAGTATAATTGTACCTGAGGTCATTGATGATTATATGTCTCCGCAATGTACCGACAATTGTGAAGACGAGACTGAACCACCTGCTACTCATGGAACAAGATCCTCAACCTCCAAGTCATTGACTAAGTGAACCACATAAATGCTATGCTATGGTGTATTGGTTAATATATGGAACTCAACTGCTATGTTGTGTTTGTTATGTTATCATAATCCAACTGCTATGATGTGTTTTTAATGTTATCATTATCCAACTGCTATGTTGTGTTTTTAATGTTATCATTATCCAACTGCTAAGCGTGTAATAACATTCATAATTAATGCAATTCTCATAGAGCCTTGTGAATGTCAGTCAATGAGCCTTGTGAATGTCATTGCAATTCTCATACTAACCTTGTCATACCACTAGTACATAAAATACCTTGTTTGACCATTGTAAGTCAAATTATTTGAATATGTTGACCCTTGTTAGGTTTTAGGGATGAAACGAGTAGTTAACATTATCAAATTTGTTAAAAACTTATCTAAATGAGAAACTTTGTATCTGTTTACCCTTGTTTGGTATTAGGGACAAAACTTGTATTATGCATAATTTTTTCCCTCTATTTTCAGCATTTATGTTGTCTTTTCATGAAAGAGACCATCGGTGATAGTTTATTAGTTATTCTAACAGTTTGACTTGGGCAAGTGGTGAGTGGTATTTGACTTTCATATTTACCCTACTAGAAAAATACTTTAGTTGCAAACTTCGTCCCTACCAATTTGGTCTTAGATTCTCCTCTTGTATTCTCTATTTAATGATGTCTCAGGACTAAGATACTCCACCAACTCATTATATCTATTCCATTCTAAGTATTGCGCCAACATCTTCAAAAATAACTAGATATCGGTGATGATGTCACAAAAGCGCAAAACACATGCTTGAGAAAACTCTGCATCACCACATGTAGTCCTTACAAACGACGACCTTTTGACCGAAATATCAATCCGATTACCTATTCTCTGTATTCATCTGCTTACAACCGTATCAAAACAATGGCTAAGAATTCTTACATCCCATATTTTCACCCTTAACCGCAGCCAAATCACTAAATTTGATCCTCTTGTTAGTCTTTTTGTTAATCACGTTAGATCTTTGTTTGAATGTGATTTTATGACGTTAGATTCCAGACTTCAGTCAAAAAAATCTGCTATGGATAGCTCCTTCACTCTTGGCTCCACTGAGGAAGCTGATAATGTTAAGATCTTGCTGTCTTGCAATGGTTTACTTCTGTGTACTGGTCTGGGGAGGCCTGTTTTTTATTACATATATAATCCATCCACTAATCAGTTTAAAAGGCTTCCGCGTCCAGATTGCTCGCTTGATAATTCACCTAATTCTAGAATTGCTAGATTGAGAATGACCTTTGATCTTACAAAATCAACGCACTACAAATTGGTGGATGCTGGACGCACATCTTGTGACACTGATATACAAATTTATTCTTCAGAGACATGCAATTGGCATGTGCAGTGAACGTTTTAACTACTTCAGTTTTGATCATTTTGATAGTGCAGTCTATTGGAATGATGCCTTACATTGGCTAGAAACTAAGAATAGGTAGCTTACGCATTACATATTAAATATTTAAGACCATGAACATCTAATTATAACAACCATACAAATCCCTCAACGAGGAATGAACTTCCTCGATTCTTATGGCTATATGGATCCAAGGCTAATACTTACACAAATACCTCACTTGTTGCATCTAGAAGGAAAATTGTTTGAGTCGCGTGGGTGTTTGCTTCTTGTTTGTAGAGATGATATTGGCTCTAGGGAGTTTACTATCTACAGGATGATGAAAGGGTGTTATGTTTGGTCGATTAGGTACCGTGTTGATACTGATGACTTTATGACTTCACTTCCCGAAGGATGGTCGATTCGGTCCACTGTTTGGAGCACTGTTTTGGGAGAAATGGAAGAGGATTCGTTTTTAGTGATTAACTTGTCTAGAAAGGTTGTACAATACAACCTAATATCAAAGACTCTTCAAGAGATCTATGATTGTGGATCTAATCAACTTGATGATAACCATGATGATGATGATGATGATGATGATGAGCTCCTTTAGCAATTTGAAGCTGAACATAATGTTTATGAGCTCATTTCGTCTTTTACAAGTGTGTGATTAGTCGTCTTTGTGTAATGTTTGTTTGAATTTGCTATTAGATTGACTACGTTAGGTCGTTTGGGTCTATTCAAAGACTGATTTAGTTTAGTTAGCATTCTATGCTTTTGATTGTTTAAGTAATATATTTATAAGTTTTACTTTTACTGGTTAACATGGGTGTACAAAAGTCAAAATGGATTAGGATGTGAATACAATTTATGCTGCATTTTGACTTTAAAAAGTCACTCTGACCACATACAAGTAGAAGCACCATATGCAAAATGTTAGATTGTGTCCATGTAAATAATATATGTCTGGGAAATTCATTCGAGCCTAAGTAGACGCACACGTTAATACGTAAAACAATGATTTTTATATATTAAGGTAATATATTATTAGTGATTTAATAAATGATTGTTAAATATATTAGTTAGTTGTTTAAATGTTAAACAAAGAGGACTAATATGCAAAACGGAAGAAAGGAAAATTGCAGGTTGCCCCCTTGTTTCTCCTTGTTAGGCGAACATACCAATCCAAGAGGGATTGGGATTGCTTACTTGCATGCCAAGTTTGAGACCGTGTTTCTTATAACTTGAAAAAGCTAAACCCTAAAATCTCCTCCTTGCTCTCTCCCTTGTTCGACTGATCCTACAACCCCAAAGGGTTTTTTGGTTTCCTCCTTGGTGTGTCATGCGATCGAACAAACAACCCTTAGGGTTTTGTGTTGCGATCAAATATCTAAGAAGGTATTCGTGTGTTGATTGATTCAAGAACGAAGTAATCGTTTGGTTATCACTACTAGTACTAGCATACTTCATTGTTTGCCATGAACGTATTATGTGTGTCGAAGTAGAGAAATATTCGGTTAGATTTTAAGTGGTTCGCGTGGTTTTTATTATTATACACACGCGTATATAGAAGACGGTGGTTTCGTTAATTGCTAAATGGTACACGTCATCAATCTCTTTGTTGATTATATTTTCTATACGTGATTATATGTTTTCCACCGCGTACTCATGTAGTTAATGGTCAGTTAGGTCATAAACTCCGACAGTGGCATCACGAGCTATCGTATAGAATTCTAATTACAAAGAGTAAAATTAAACATTAGAGTTTTGATTAATTTTAAGCCTTTTGGGCGGTTTTAGTTATAAAGATTGGATCTTGATTGATAATAAAATTAATTAGATGAAACCCTAGGTTGCATGAAATTTTAAAGTGTTAAAATTCGACTTTTAATTGTTAATTGGTTCGTTTTTGCTTGAAAATTAATTGTTAATTTGATATCCATGATGAACACATGCAAGTTTATCATGGATTGATATGTGATATGAAATCCATGTTAATTGTTAATGGAATGTTTATGCAATTTGATTGACACACTGTTACTAAAAAAATTTGAAATTTATATGGTAGATACAAGACTCAGTAAGCTACAACTTTGTAGTTAACTGCAAAAGCTGGGGAAGAACCTAGCTATGTCGTGTCAGGGCCTGAAGTTGACTAAAATTTTCTATCAGCTTTATGTGTTATGTGGTATATATTTATATATGGCTTACGCAATCGATTTTATCGATGTATGTGGCCCGATTCATTGGAAGAAGGAGCCTTATATGAATATATACATAGTTTAATTATTCGATAATTAGAATCATTATTAATGTTTGCATGAATTAATTGTTAAGTGTTTAAATAATTGTTATGTGTATTAGTTGATGTTTATATTGTTTGACTTAAGTGTTGACTTGTGAGAAAAGAAAAAGGTTTTTTTTGAAAAATTAAATTATAAACATGACTAATAATTATGAAATAAGATTTATTATAAACTATTAATTACGTTGTCTTATGTGTCAATTTGGGTTCGGCTTACATCCGATAATCATGGCCTTCGGGTTTCCCACGACGAGACTTGCAATTTAATATGTTTATAATGTGTTTCAACTTAAAGATTAAAGTTTATCAATGATGAAATTTGCATAAGTACTATTTAGTTGCAAGGCATATCACCAAGGGTTTGAGGTTGATATACTTTATAAATCCCTGATATCTTGCAATTACTTAGGAAGCGCGAATAGTCTAGGGTTTGAATGGTTTTTAATCATTCTTTAATCTTTTCCCGTGATAAAATATGAATTCTTTAGATTTGAAAACATGTTGAATCGTCAATTTTTAAAGGTAACACTATTTATACATTAGATGTATAGATAATATGTGATGCCATAATAAATAACTTAATTGAGTAAATTTTTTATTTTAATTTATGATACGAAGATGTATGCATGCTTTTTCGTACATATTTAACACGTCAAATAAAAATACCCTTTTTAAATAAGTTGTTGCCATCCAATTTGGAAGAACACTTGCATTTTCCTTTTACATTGCGTGAAACGTAGTTAGATTGCAAACCCAAGGTGATTATACACTCTTCGTGAGACGTTGGGGTCAAATAATCACAGTTCTTGATTGGACGACTTAATCGAGGTAAGCGGGTGTGACATTATGCTCGAGGCATAGATGGGATAAAACATTCTTACTAGTATATTAATGTAATAAAGTAAGTCCCATAATGTTCTAGGAATTGCACCGATGGCAATTATTGATCATCAATTACCTTTTGAATACACCATTGCTAGCAGATCAATTGATGTGATGGTGGTATGTCAAGTTAGATCATAGGCTTTAGAAAATTAATTGTTTATAGATTTAAATATGGGTAGTTAATTTTATTCAAGGAGTATTATCAAAAATACTAATTCTTGAACTTTAACTATGTTTTGTAGATGGCACATCCTGCTCAAAACATAAACCATTCGGCTTTCAGGTCGATGTTTAAAAGAGAAAAACTTTCTGGAAATAATTTCAATGACTGGTTTCGTTTACTTAAACTGGTCTTGAGAGTAGAAAAGAAAATGTGTGTCATTGAACAGCCCATTCCCCTTGCTCCTGCTACTGATTCCGAAGCCAATGTGCTTGCAGAATGGAATGCAATATATGATGCTTACAATGATGTGGCTTGTCTTATGCTCGGAAGTATGACTCCTGAGCTTCATAGACAATTTGAAAATTATTCACCTTATGAAAAGCTTCGGGAGCTTAGATCCATGTTTGAGAAACAAGCTGGAGTGGAAAGGTTTGACCTAATCTAAACTTTCCATGCTTGCAAACAAGAGGATGGAAAATCAGTTAGCTCATATGTACTTAAGATGAAGGGATATGTGGAGCAACTGGAACGTCTTGGTTATGTGCTCCCACAAGATCTTAGTGTTGGTTTAATCTTGAATGGCCTCACTAGTGATTTTGCTAGTTTTGTAAGATACTACAATATGCATAACATGGGGAAGACAACTAGTGAACTACATGCTCTGCTTATTGAGTATGAAAAAGGTTTAACTAAAAAGGATGCTACACCACAAGTAATGCAAATTCAAGGTGGTAGAATCCAGAAGGCCAATACGAAATCACAAAATGCTAAAGGCAAGGGTAAAGGAAAAGGCAAGGGAAAAGATAAAAGTTATATATCTAAGCCTAAAAACCCTAAACCTTCTACTAAAGAGCACCCGACAAAGAATGACGCCTGCCACCACTACAAAGAGATGGGTTATTGGAAAAGGAATTGGCATGTTTACCTTGCTGAGTTGATGAAGAATAAGAAGCAAGTTGGCACTGCCAGTTCTTCAGGTATCTTCAGGATAGAATTATTTTATTTTCCTAATAAATCCTAGCTGTATGACAATGGTTGTGGTACTCACAGTATCACAAAACAGGGTCTTAGAGGAGCAAGAAAGCTGGAACAAAGAGCTCTTTATTTGTACGTGGGCAATGACGTTCGTGCGCAAGTAGAAGCTATTGGAAGTTATGACTTAGTTTTACCTAATGGCCTAGTGATTTGTTTAGACAATTGTCATTATGCACCTACTATAACTAGAGGTGTTGTTTTAGTTTATCATTTGGTTGACAATGGTTTTACCTAATGTTTTACGGATTATGGAATTTCAGTTTCTAAGAATGATGTTCTTTATTTTAATGTTATTCCTAGTAATGGTATTTATGAAATTGATATGTATAATCTTATGCCAAATGTTAATTCTATTTATAATGTTAGCAACAGAATAGTCAAGCATAACTTGGACTCTACTTATCTGTGGCACTGTCGTCTTGCTCATATAAGCAAGAAACGTATTGAAAAGCTGCAACATGATGGGTTTTTAAAGTCAACGGATGATGAATCCTTTTATCAATGCCTGTCTTGTTTATCGGGCAAGATGATAAGGAAATCATTTCCACATCGTCCCGAAAGGGCGATTGATCTTCTTGGCCTTATTCATACTGATGTTTGTGGACCACTTAGACATGTGTCAAGACAAGGTGCTAGCTACTTCATTACCTTTACAGATGATTATAGTCGTTATGGCTATGTTTATTTACTTAAACATAAACATGAAGTTTTTGAAACGTTCAAAGTGTTTAAGAATGAAGTAGAAAATCAACTCGGAAAGACTATTAAGGCACTTCGATCATATCAAGGAGGCGAATACATTAGCCAAGAGTTTAAAGATTATCTAAAAACTTGTGGAATTTTCCAGCAGCTTACTCATCCATATACACCACAACACAATGGGGTGTTTGAAAGGAGGAATCGTACTTTGTTAGACATGGTTCGATCAATGATGAATCTTACAACTTTGCCATTATCCTTTTGGGATTATGCTCTAGAGTCTATTGCACGCATTCTTAATATGGTCCTGTTAGCCTTAAAATATGAAGACTTATACGAAATTACATTAGTTTACTTATAGTCGGATACGCAAGGGCTAGTTATGTCAAGTTAGGATATTAGTGCGTAGTAAGGACTATATATACCATCATATACTTTCATAGGAGGATGAGGATTCATTTGTATCATCTCATAAGTGTATGCTCTTTTTCTCTCTAGAAAACACACACTCTTCCCTTTCTCTCTCTACAATCTAATAAACATGGCTTTCTACTTGTTCTTTCCTCCCCGACCTTCGAATTGTTTGTTTTAGGTTAGAATCTTATATGTAACAATTGGTATCAGAGCCTAGGAGGAATTTGTGTTTGATGTTTTGCTTATTTCGTGGTGTAATAAGCTATTTCGTGGCTTATTTTTAAGCTAAAACCCACGGCTTTTTTGGTTTTTGCTTATTTGGTTCAAAAGCTTGAAACTTTCTCTTCTATATGGTTTATAGCTTATTGTTCCATGGTTCTTGTAATCTTTTTGGCAACCAAACGGGTTTAAAAAGCTTATTTCGAAGTTTTTTAGTTTTGGTGTTCTTCACAACGGTTTGGCATAAGGTGGTACTTTGTTTTGTTTGTTAGTCAAATTTTAGCAAGAAAGCAAAAACATAGTACCAGCAGCGGTTTGGTTGTGGTCCCCAAAAATGACAACGATTTGTCAGTAGTGCGAGCGGTTTGTGATAGCGGTTTGGTACTTTTTATGCCAGCGATTTGGTAAAAAGTAAACAGCGGTTTACTAATTTTAATAGGTAGCGGTTTAGCTTTGTTGGCAGCGGTTTAACAGGTTCTAGCGGTTTATACTTTTTCATGGTTTGCCTAAACGAAACTCTGCCCATTTGAAAAGTCAACAGCGGTTTAGTAAAAATTAGGTAGCGCCGCAGCGGTTTAGTGATTTGAAAGTGACAGCGGTTTGGTCAATTTTGTATCGCATCGGTTTGATTAAAATACTTGACAGCGGTTTGCTTCATTAGAGACAACGGTTTGTCATTTTAATTAAGATAGCGGTTTCTTAAAATTGTATCGCGGCGGTTTGTATCGCAGCGGTTTAGCGCTTCACTAAAGACATCGGTTTGTCAAAACTGGCAGCGATTTGTTTTACAAAATTTGGCAGCGGTTTGCTTACTTTCTTGCCAGCAGTTTGTCAAACACTTGGCAGCGGTTTGCCCAATAGTGGCAGCGATTTGTCTGTTCTCATAGCGGTTTGTCAAACAGGTCGATTCGCGCATATGATTGTTGACTTAAACACCAAACATAAACACCAAAGCAAACACAACACTTATGAAACGCCCCTTTACCGACTCACAAATTTTACCAAGAATTAAAACTTTTCGCGGAAACGACTTGACCTTGTGTCCCTTTTAATAAGATGACCAAAATACATAACCATTCTACTTTTGAAAGTATTACTAAATGAAACTAGACTTAATTATCTTTGAAACGGCGGGTGGCACGCCCTCTAACTCCTTACTGTTTTGTTTTTACGACTGAAACAAGATTGACCAGAAACTGCAGACATGGATAAGCCATATCCATGAAAATGGATACTCCGTATCCACCCTTAACCTTCAATATGTCATATCAATACCTTGGATACGTCGTATTAGAGCTACAGACCCAGAACCTACAGAAACATGCACATAAAATCCCTTTTTGACCCAAAACTCGACTACATTGATATGAAACTTCATAAAACCTTCCAGAAATCATTATAATACACAATACATCATATTCATAAGTATTTGTGGTCTAAATAACCCAAAACATATATACTTACGGGGTTTACCAAACACCCCGATTGACCCATTTACATAATTACTTAAACTCGATATCACCACAATAGGTTTACCCATTTTAACTTCTACATTTACCAAACATTTGACATATGACGACAACCTTATTAAGACACTATATGATGCTTAAACATACTCTTTGGGGGTTCAACATGATGGAGCTCGGTATCTATACTAAGCTCCTAAGCACATCTTTATCTACTTCCATTCCTTACTTCCGTAGCTTGAGCCTTTCTTAGCGAGACATTACCTTCTTCACTTTGAACCTACAAAACATTGACATCTACTCGGGTAAGCGATAACGATTAGTAAGTAAAAGGCATACAAGTCATTATATTTCATTTAACACATTCGCATCACACCTCTTAACACATCAATCATTCATAAGCATATAACATACGTACCTTTCTAGTTCACAACATTACTAATCACCTTCACCACAGGAACACATATCATGAAGGACATATCAACAAGAATTTACTCAATTAGCTATATCATCACTAGCCTCCTCTTCTTAATCAAGTACACTAGTCTTAATCTTCTTATAACCTTAGCACATAATACATAACACAAACATGATAAACTTAATATAACTTCTTATAAGTCAATTACTTACCTTGAGTCCAAGCCAATAAACATAAGCATTATCACCATTATCTTCAATCCTTGCTATCCTTCTTAAACTACAATTATACATATTAAAGATACTACATAATATGGGTTTATACAACCCATGACCTACCCATTATCCATCCTTTAACATCATATGATCATATCTTGATCATATGATGTAAAACCCAATTTCTTTACAATAAATCTTCAATTAACTTTAACCCTTATTAATAATCATCTCAATACTTATTTTAGAATATCAATTACCCAAAACCCCCAATTTAGGTACATGAACCTTAACCCTTAATTCTTTAATTAACTTAATAATTAAGTAGTTACTTACCTTGTAGGATCATTACTAGGGCTTATCTCATTGATTGGAACCTCAATTCATGCACAATTGGTCTCTTGGAATCACCTTGGTCTTTTTCTTCTTTTTCTTAGCTTGACACACACCAAGTACCAACACACTAAGAACTATCCTCTGGAAATATCCATAGGCTAAAATATATCAATGAGATGGTGACTTAGCAAAAAGGGCAGTTTTGTCATTTCCTTTGGCCGACTTAACCGATACGCTGTATCCATTCCCATGGATACGCCGTATCCAAGCTAGATTACCAATACTCCGTATTCATTAACCTCGATATGCCATATCCACTTCTTATATCAATACGTCGTATTCAACCTTATCCAATACGGCGCATTGGTTCAGACAGACAGATGCTTAAGTCCCAATTAGAATATTAAGGTCGTAGGTCAAACTTGCCTAATGGCCTTTTCGTAATTAAATACTTAAAACCCGGTTTTGGGGTGTTACAACTTAATCCTAAAACGATCATTAAAGATTCACTAAAATGTCAAAACGGCTATTGAATTTGGATTTTAATGTCAAGTGATCACGAAGTGATTTGGTATCCCTTATTTGAGATTGAAGTGGGTTTCACGAAGGCGTCTACTTATTTCATCATCGAGACTTCCTTCTATTTTCTACCCCTTTTCTTTAAACCTAATATATCGATTGATGACTTGCTTGAACGTATACGGTTTATGATTGAGACTTGGATTATCTTGTTATACCCGATGTAAGGAGCTACATTGTAATACTCACGGGTTATAGTTATCCCTTAAAGAAGTTACGTTGTAGTACTCAGTGTTACTCGCAGATGCAGATGTGGATGTTCAAGAGGTGTGGTACTTCTGATACTTTTCTGGTTGAGTATAGGGTACTTAGAGATTTAATCTCGCATCGTTCTTCAATCAACAACAGTGCAAGCTTAAGTAACAAATTTGGGGAATGTTACTTCATTTTCAAGTTTGGTATATCGGGTTTACTTTACCATGTGGTCACAACAATAGCCGACATAATACGAGGTTGGTAAGTTAACCAAAGAGTTTAAAGGTTGAGATGTAATCAACAATTCTCACGGGATATTTGAAGCTACAGAACATCAATGGTACTTCACAGTCTAAGTAAAATCTTTCAAAGTTCTTCAATGTCTTTCATAACTTTTCAAGATTTGCTTATGACAAGAACTTCTCGAGTATATGGTCGTACACGTCAATGATGCTTCCGAGAGTTCAAAACCATCATGAGGGAAAACGTGTACTTTGATGTAATCAGGTCAACTTCCAGGGGGAAGTAATGAATACTACTTTATTTGGTATGGTTTGTGAAGTATTCTAAATACGTGAGAAGATTTGTTGTTGATTTCTCTCATGTACTCCCGAACGGATATTCACCAAGACCAAATGTCATGATACAGTATAAAAGCAGTATTAGCTGGTGTGCTTGGCTGATTCTTCTACAAAATTCCGCTGTTCACTTTAAATGTCAATGTTAGAAGATCGTTCGAACTACATCAAAGTTTTAGAATCTACTTAAGATACGGATGTTAGTTTGGGGGGGAGTTGATTCAGAAACTTCGTCAAAGAAGAGTTTATGAAGAAAGCTTTTTAAGATATGCTGCATGAATTGGGGGGAAGTTAATCCAACTCATGCATACTACCATGATTCTAGAACAAATAAAGACACAGAAGATCCAAGCTGAAGTATAAGTATCAAGAATAGAAGACAAAGACGTCATCTTCAGCATTGGAAGCGCTTTGGAAGACTTTATTTTGTTGTATTCTGTACTTGTTATGAACATTGCAAGTAATTCCATATGTTTACATATTGGGGGAAGATTGTTATCCTTAAAATATGAAGACTTATACGGAATTACATTAGTTTACTTATAGTCGGATACGCAAGGGCTAGTTATGTCAAGTTAGGATAGTAGTGCATATTAAGGACTATATATACCCTCCTATACTTCCATAGGAGGGTGAGGATTCATTTGTATCATCTCATAAGTGTGCGTTTCTTTCTCTCTTTAGAAAACACACACTCTTCACTTTCTCTCTCTACAATCTAATAAACATGGCTTTCTACTTGTTTTTTCCTCCCTGACCTCCAGATCGTTTTTTAGGCTAGAATATTATATGTAACAGGTTCCAACCAAGAAGGTTGATAAGCACCATATGAACTATGGCATGGAAAAGTTCCTAATTTGTCTTACTTAAAGGTCTAGGGTTGTGAGGCACTTGTTAAGCGGGATACGCCTGACAAACTTCAACAAAGATCTATTACGTGTATCTTTATAGGATACCCAAAGGAAACAATGGGTTACTAATTCTATTTCCCACTTGAAAACAAAATAGTTGTTGTAAGGTATGCTGAATTCTTTGAGAAAAATCTTTTGTCTCAAGAAGTCAGTAGGAGGGCGGGAGAACTTGAAGAAATTCAAGATGAAGATACATCACCTTCTGAAATCACTAGAAAAATTCCTATGGAGGTTGAAGGTTTCGAACCACCTCATGAGGAAGAAGCTCATGTTCGTAGGTCCATAAGGACACATCGGGCTCCTGAACACTTATGTCTAAATGTAGAAGTGGAGGAGCATAGTATATGGGATCTTAATGAACCTGCTAACTATAAAGCTGCAATGTTAGATCAATAAGTGGCTCAATGCTATGAATGCAGAGATGCAATCCATGAAAGATAATCAAGTCTGGCGCTTGGTTGATCTTCCTCTAAATGGTAAGACTGTTGGAAGCAAATGGCTTTTCAAGAAAAAGACTAACATGAATGGCAATGTACACACCTATAAAGCTCGTCTTGTAGCAAAGGGATTTACTCAATCCTACGAGGTTGATTATTAAGAAACGTTCTCACCCGTTGCTGACATTAGAGCTATTAGGATTCTCATAGCTATAGCGGCGTTCTATGACTATGAGATATGGAAAATGGATGTCAAAACTGCCTTCTTAAATGGTTATCTTGATGAAGACATTTATATGGTGAAACCTGAAGGTTTTGTCAATCCTAAACATCCTAGGAAAGTATGCAAGAAGTTTGATAAAGTCATGTTCTTGGTTTATGGTGGAAATCCTGAAGCTGAACTTCAAGTTGATTGCTACTGCGATGCTGGATTTAAGACCGATAGAGATGATACAAAATCTCAGACATGATACGTCTTCGTTTTGAATGGAGACGAAGTGGAATGGAAAAGCTCAAAGCAAAGTACTACTGCGATGTCTGCTATAGAAGTTGAATACATAGCTGCTTCGAAAGCTGCGATGGAAGCTGTTTGGATTAGGAAGTTTATTTCAGGGCTCGGTATCATACCAACAATAAACGAGCCTATTAAGATGTTTTGAGATAATTCAGCCTTACTACATTTTGCTAACGAACCGGGGATTCAGAGGGGCGCCAGACACTACCATAGAAGATATCATTATGTTCGCAAGAGTATTGAATTGGGCAAAATGATATTTCTAAAAGTTTACACAAATAACAATCTAGCTGATCCTTTTACAAAGGATTTATCGAAAGGAAAGCTTACTCAACATGCTAGGAGCATGGGACTTCGTTTAGCTAGTAGTTTCATGTAGATGTGTGTGTAGTATTTGGATAAGGGATGTTAAGACAATTTATTTTATGATAAAGATACTTGGTATTTCGTTATATTTATTTTAAATTGTGTCCTATATTTGCATGTTTAATCCGTGAATAATGCTTATTATTCTAAACTAGTCCGTTGTCGGTCAATAATATGGGAATAATGTTGAACTAAGACAAATCTGAGTGATTGGTGATATCTTGGATATTAAAGGATGTGTCCGCCAAACTCACATGATATTCATGAGATGAATATTGTACTTCCCAAACTAACAAGATGGTCACTTTATGGATCGAAGTCATTAAGTGAATCTTGTAAGTGATTTTATTTACTAAATCCTTAGACTTGAGATGCAAGGAGGTCTTACATGTGTGGATTATCCTTCTTGATTTAGTTCTAGTTATCCTGAATAAGGTAGCTAATAAGGATTATTTCAGAAGTGATTATGGAGCATGTGACATGGCACTTGTAATCAATAAAGAATTTGTTCCTTCAATAGTTGAAGTATGATGCCACTAGGCCCCTCGTAGGATTAATCAGATGTATACGTGGCCGCGCCTAAAAGCTCATATAGAAGAGTCTGATTAACTTTTGGTAATCTTGACTAATCATATATACGAGAAACATAATCGTTAAATAATGGAATGACCTTGATCCATATCAATTTTTAACACGGTATCGGAAACAAAGGGATTGTAAATACATATATCATTTATCCGTGTCTTTATGAAACCACACTCGAATATTCCTGGTAGCATTGACGTGTTGCTAGACGCTTACCAATGTTATTATATTATTTAATACATGTCAAAGTAGGAGCTGTTGGATTGTGTCCATGTAAATAATATATGTCCAGGAAATTCATTCGAGCCTATGGGGACGCACGCGTTAATACGTAAAATAATGCTTTTAATATATTAAGGTAATATATTATTAGTGATTTAATAAACGATTATTAAATATATTAGTTAGTTGTTTAAATGTTAAACAGAGAGGACTAATATGCAAAACGGAAGAAAGGAAAATTACGGGTTGCCCCCTTGTTTCTCCTAGTCGGCCGAACATACCAATCCAAGAGGGATTGGGATTGTTTACTTGCATGCCAAGTTTGAGGGCTTATAAATAGAGGCCTTGGGGTTATTGTTTCTTATAACTTGAAAAAGCTAAACCCTAAAATCTCCTCTTTGCTCTCTCCCTTGTTCGACCGATCCTACAACCCAAAAGGGTTTTTCGGTTTCCTCCTTGGTGTGTCGTGCGACCGAACAAACTACCCTTAGGGTTTTGTGTTGCGATTGAATATCTAGGAAGGTGTTCGTGTGTTGATTGATTCAAGAACGAAGTAATCGTTTGGTTATCACTACTAGTACTAGCATACTTCATTGTTTGTTACAAACGTATTGTGTGTGTTGAAGTAGAGAAATCTTCGGTTAGATTTTAAGTGGTTCGCGTGGTATTTATTATTATACACATGCGTATATAGAAGACGGTGGTTTCGTTAATTTCTAAAAGGTACACGTCATCAATCTCTTTGTTGATTATATTTTATATACGTGATTATATGTTTTCCGCTGCGTACTCGTGTAGTTGATGATTAATTAGGTCATAAACTCCAACACAAAATGCACAAACATTTAAGTTATACTAATCACAATAAAGTTAAATATCCAAAATATTGGGATAGAAACCCATCCAGCACTGTTGTTGGCAACCCATACAGAAGCAAAGTTAAATGCATCAAGACCAAAACAACAATGTTAAAGTTACATGTTTTTTCAATAAACCAAAAGATGAACCTACACCATCTTCACAAACACCTACACAAGCTTCACAAACACAAATTGAAGTTCCTACAACATCTTCCTTTTACCTTTCCTTCTTACATCTGAACTTCCTCCAACATCTTCTTTGGCTTTTTTAATTCTAAATTCCTTATTTAGAATTTGTTGCCAAGTTTTAACAGCTGCAAGTCCTAAAGCGCAATTCGTCACTTGAGGTGGGCTTTTTGTTGGAACAACAAGAGTTGTACATGTTGACCCTATTCTAGGTGTTGTGGGTGCAAGATGTTTTGACCTTGATTTGGGTTTTTCAAGTTTGGTGATTGCTGCAAGATGTTTTGACCCTATTCTAGGTGTTGTGGGTGCAAGATGTTTTGACCTTGATTTGGGTATTTCAGGTTTGGTGATTGCTACAAGATGTTTTGACCTTGTTCTATGTGTTGTAGGTGCAAGATGTTTTGACCTTGATTTGGGTTTTTTAGGTTTGGTGATTGCTGCATTTCTAGAGCTTGACCCTGGTCTACCTTTATAAACAGTCATCTGCTCATCTGAACTTAAATCATCATACCACTGTAAAATCTCTGATGGGATAGTAGCTTTCTTTTGCTTTTACAGAGCTTGACCCTTGTTTACCATAAAAAGCTTTTTTGCGTTTGGATAGATCTAAACCCTGGTTTACCTTTATAAACTTTTTTTGTTCCCAAATAGAGTTAGAGCTACAAACACTACAAGAATTCTGTCAATTAGTCACACATCAAATTTGTGGGTAAAAGGCTTATATCCGTGGGTAATTGGCTAATACCCACGAATTACTCACGCAACTCTTTAAATGGGTAAAACTTTCGAGGCTAATTGTTTACCCACAAAATTTCTAATACGTGGCTAAGTTACCCATGACATGTTTAGTGGGTGATTATCTTAGAGTAAATTGCAAAACTGGTCCTTATAGTTTGGCCAAATTGCATATTCTGTCCGTCGAATTTCGAAATTGCAAAAAACGTCCGTAATTTGAAGGTTGGGTTCTACTTTTGATCCTTGGTCGAATTGAAATGACTAAAATACCCCTCTGCAATTTGGCCAAATCACAAGGGACCATTTTTGCAATTCTCTCTTTCTATTATTATTATTATGTTATTATTATTATTTATTTATTATATTTTATTTTAAAAAATTATTTTTTTATTTTTTTTATTTTTTTTATTTCGGTTTGAAAAGAAAATTAAATTTTTTTTTTCTTATTTCGGTTTCAGTTTACGAGCAATAATAAAAAAAAATTAAAAATTTTCAATTTTTTTTATTTCGGTTTCAGTTTACGAGCAATAATAAAAAAATTTAAATTTTTTTTTATTTCGGTTTCAGTTTACGAGCAATTTTTAAAATTTTTTAAAAACACCGCCACTTATTGTTTTTCTTCTCGTAAACTGAAACCGAAATAAAATTGCTCGTAAACTGAAACCGAAATAAAAAAAATTAAAAATAATAAATTTTTTTATTATTAATCGTAAACTGAAACCGAAATAAAAAAAAACAAAATTTTTTTTTTAAAGATTTTTTTTATTATTGCTCGTAAACTGAAACCGAAATAAATAAAAAGTTAAAAAAAAATTAAAATTCTTTTTATAAAAAGAAAATTAATTTTTTTTTAAATTGCTTCGTATAATTTTTTTTTATTATTGCTCATAAACTGAAACGGAAATAAAAAAAATTAAAAATTAAAAAATAAATAAATAAATAATATAATAATAATAATAATAATAATAGAAAGGGAGAATTGCAAAAATGGTCCTTGTAGTTTGACCAAATTGCAGAGGGGTATTTTAGTCATTTTAATTCGATTAAGGACCAAAAGTGAAACCAAACCTTCAAAATACAAACGTTTTTTGCAATTTCGAAATTCGACGGACCAAATTTGCAATTTGGCCAAACTAAAAGTACCATTTTTGCAATCTACTCTTATCTTATTTTCGTAGGTAAATATTTCATGGGATTTTAAAATATACTACAAAAATACTCATACGTAGAATGGTGGGTAATCTATGGGTAAAATTGTGTACAATTGTTTTTACATGAAAAATATTTATCCGCAGGTAAATGTCTCTAATATGGATTTCGTCCCAATTATAGATTAGCTACAAGATATAAGCTAAATGACTCATTTCTAGAAAAAGCATTACATATGAGCTAATTGACAAATAAGATCCCAAACATAAATACTACAAATGAAATTGTATTCAATGAATAATACAATATATAACCCAAGTACAATGTATAAACTTGATTCATAAAACATTTTTTTTGTAATAATAAAAAATCAAAATTACATAGCCATAAGGCCCATAACTTGGAAGCAGAACAACATATGTTCTTCACATTTATAATCACATATATTCTTCACATGAAACCATCCATTTTTATCAAAACCTACAAATCATATATATGTAATCAGGTTTACATTCAAATAACTTTTCATCGACCATGAGTAAATAGAAAATAAAATTCAAAACAATATTACCAACAAAGTTACTCGTTATATCACCTATGACGTATGTGATCTGTTGATATTTCTAATCTGCAAATTAATAAGAGTGATCGAACTCTATAACAAAATTCAAGTATATCATAATCAGTGATGTTTGAATCACAATAGATAAACATAAATAAAGAAGAACCAATACCATGCTGCAAGAATAAAGTTTAAAAAATATTGAACCAAAATGAAAAGACCAATGAAAAAATATAGATAAACCAATACGTTACAAGTCTATAATATCACAGAAAAATATGGCAATAGCTTCCTTCCTTTGCTGAATTGTGAAAGAGAATTAGATAGACAAAACTGACATTATCAAAGTTTTATATAAAGTATCATGATTACGTTCGTAACCAAAAAAACGCTTACCGATTGCACGCTTTTTAGACTTATGCGAGATCAGTGCTTGATATAGATCTAACACTCAAAGTTGATTCCAAAGCGAGATCAGTTCATGATTTGTGGTATGTCAATCACTATGTTTGATAAGATCTATTAGTTATTAAATAAAACCATACGTACGCCAAAATTGGTTATAAGTATGTAAAATATGACCCCATTAGCATATGTATGCAAGTAATGGCGTAAAATGAGGAATAGCAATTTCAAATGTTTAAATTTGAAGTGTTTGATAGTGAATTTTTAAAATTCATAGTAGCGGGAATTTTACATCCACATTATAGCATAAGGAACAATTTTTTTTACAAATATAGTTTATATTTAAGTTATTAACTTAATTTAATATTACTTGAAACCTATTGAAAACTATGGTACGAACTGTATTTGTCTTGCCTTTTTGGATATATAAAGTAAGTGTATGTGTATGTGTATGTGTATGAAGTATCGGTGGTGTGCAAAAAATCGGAGAAATCAACAAACCGAACCGGACCATTTTAACAACCGAAAAATCCGCTTATTATGGTTCGGTTTTGATTTTTATTTTTAGATATCCACGGTTAACAGAACCAAACTGTGCATATTATACATAAATGTTTTTAACTAAATATTTAAATAATTGTACAATTATTGATTATATTATTGCACTACTTTATCGTATAACGACTTTTCTTCTCCTAATGTAAACATTTTTTAGAACGGTAAATTTTTACAATCTACACTACCTATCTCACATGTCTTCAACGAGACTTGAACCCACAACCTCTAAGTTGAAAGGACACTCACATACCGTTGGGCCAAGAGACCTTTGGTTCTAATGTAAACATTTACTAAACTTCTATGTGTGAAAAATGATTAACGTATCGTAAACTTCAAATGTCAAAAAAATATTTTTTGTTAATCTGTTATGTATGTTTATTTGAATGCAATTACTTTAACGAAATAACTTTAGTGTAACTTTAATTTCCTAATGTTAACTAATTTTACTAAAAGGATATCTTACGTTCTAAATCATGTTATTGTTCATACGATTAAATTTGATTAAACGTCTAAAATGGTTAACCGTAACCGCATGTAACCGCTCATTTCGAGTACCCGCATGTCCAGTTACCCGCCTAAAATGGTTTGGTTTCACGTAGTAAACTAAACTACTCGTCCCGAAATATATACCTCAAATCTTCTAACTAACCAAACCACCTCATGAACACCTTTATGAAGTATAGCTCAAAAGTTTTGTAATAATTGCATCTTTTTATATAGCCACTAATGTAAAGACTTTTAGAAGTGTTGATATCATGAGTGATTTTTAGTTTATTCGCATAAAAAAGAACACAATTATAAATAACTACAAAACAAACCATGGGTAAAGTCATGGGTGTCTATTTACCCACCAATTACCTACTAAAAATTACCCATGAACATAATGAATATGTGTAATTCGCGTGTAACCAAAATTTACCCACAATATTACCGGTATATTTACCAACGATTATTAAATTTGTGGGTGATTTGTGGTAAATAATTTACCGCAAATATTTTACCCACAAATTACACATTAGAAACAACTTTGTAAGTAATTCCATGTGTAACTCCGTGGGAAATTAATGGGTAAAATTGACCAATCTTTTAGATCTCGAATCGTGGGTGATTTATGGGTAATTTGTGGGTAACTTCCCACGAATTAAAGTTTGTGAGAAATTTTTGAGGGTAATCATCACGATTCTTGTAGTGAAATATCCTCAGAGCCTGACTTTATGATCAAAGCTTTCATCAGAGGTAGCTTGAAAAAGGTTATGATCAGAGCTTTTATCAGAGGTAGCTTGAAAAGGGTTATGATCTGATTTTTTATCAGAGGTAGCTTGAAAAGGGTTATGATCAGAGCTTTCAGCAAAGGTAACTTGAAAAGGTTTATGATCATAGCTTGTGTCTGATTCAATAATTATGACATTTGAAAATAAGATATGATTGGTAAACTTAGTTTCCAAATCTACATTGCTTTAATTTAGATTATTTCCTAAGGTACATTAAGCTTAAAGGGGTGTTTGGATAAAATCAGCTTGTTTCCTAAACTTAGTTTCCAAATGTATATTGGTTCAATTCAGCTTATTTCATTAAAATACCTTTAACTTAAAGAGGTGTTTGGATAAAATCAATTATTTCCTAAACTTAGTTTTCTAAGGTACATTGGTTCAATTTAGCTTATTTCAAAAGGTACCTTAAACTTAAAGGGGTGTTTGGATTAAATCAATTGTTTCCTAAACTTAGTTTACTAAGGTAGTAAGGTATAAACTTGGTTTCCTAATTACTATATAGAAGTAAATTACACTTCCTAACAGTCTAATACCTATGCAATATGCTCAAAAGAACTATTACCTATTTCCATCACCATTTTCTCTTTTCCCTTGTTAAGATCCATTTTCTCTTTTGCCTTGTTAAGATGTTTTCTAACTTTCTCAATCCTCTGTTCAAGAACATCCAGAATCTTCATTTATGTTACATTTCTTTTGTCATCTACAAATATAGCAAACACTCAATACATAAGCCACAACTAAAAGGATGGGTATGATAACAAAATAAGAACAAGTGGAAAAATGGGTCAATGAAATAGCAACAACATGCAAGATAATACATTCTTTGTACACTTACCTTTCACACGCGGTTGTTTCTCCTACTCTCTTTTCAATATATCATCGAGTATGTCATCAGCTATAGCATCATGAAACTGCCAGTTAGTCCCATACTTGTGTAAAACATAATCGATCATGTCCATATTTACTACAAACTTATTCAAGTCCATAGATTTCCAGGAATCTGTCATTGACATAAATTTTGATCTATGGTTTGTTGGGTTTTGGGAGTGAATAGTCAGATTTGGTAGTAAGAGTTAAATGAAGTGTGTGTGAATTTTTTTTTAAAATCTGTGTCCCAGGAAAACAAGGAGTCAACACTCATTTAAATGGGAAAAGACTTAAATACATAGGGATGATCTATGCAATATATTGTAAACAACAAGGACTAATGATGCAATTTAGTCTTTTGTACCAAGACTTAAATGATCGTATGCAGTTACGGCGATGCTTCGTTTTCTACTTGCAATGATGACATCTTATCTTCTATGCACGACAATTGATATTTTGATTTAATTATATATATCTTATCCCACTCGTTTCTTCTCACAGATACATCAAAATTGTTTACTTAAAATTTTATTGAATGGCCACTTTTGAGGTTTTGGATGAACTTATAGAGATTACCGGTTCCACGAAGTTACATAAGCGTATGCGGTTCTGGTTTGTGCAAGAGATTTTTGAAGAAGGGTTTCTAAGATTTCTTCATGATAGCTGTGATGACTTGAGGAGGCGTAGCGCCAGGCGTCGTGTGTTGAATGGTGAGATGAAGGCTTTGGGAGCTAGTGGGGTGGCTGTTGATTGTTTGGATTATTTGAAACAAACTTAGGCTAGAGAAACCGATTAGCTTGTGGCTTTGACAGAAGTGTTGGTTGAAACTCAGGATGGTATCTATGAGAATGAAGGTCATGTGGCTAAATTGGATTTAAATGAGCAGATTTTCATAAGTAACGGGTAGTTACTGACTTTTGTTTAGTTGATTGTTGAATGTAATGATTTTATATCATATGGTTGTATATCTAATCTTTTAAAGTTGTCACTTGTATATCTAATTGGCCAAAAATTAACTTCTTATATCAAGTGTTTTGATTTATGCATGTTGTTGTTGTTGTTTTGCTTTATGCAAGTGTATTTGTTTTGATTAAGGTATGTTTGGTTCTTGGTTTGGAAAAAAATGGCGGTTAGAAATGAGATTGGCGGGAAGGGAGAAAAGACACCTCACAGGGACCAACCGTGCAATCGAAAACAAACAAAAAAATTTAATAGTAAAAATTACTGTATTAACAAAGTCGTCAGGGACCAACGGTGCAATGGAAATTTAATGTGAAAAGACGATTGTACCTTTCGCTGGAAGGGTGACGTGGCCAAGATAACGACGGAATAATCGTTGTTAGGCATAACGGGGCTTCAGGGACCAAACGAGCAACAACAGTGCCAAAAAAGGACCCCGTATGAGAGTCCCCATTATCTAGGGACCAAATGGGCAAACGGGGTTGAGTTCAGGGACCAACGATGTAATTTACCTTTTTAACTATCTCACAATATTAATACCATAAACTATCTCACATGTCACAAGCAGGACTTGAACCCACAATCATTTGGTTGGGAAGCTTCTCACACAACATGGGGTATCATTGAGACACAAGCCATTTGGTACATATATTATGACATAAAATAGATAATTTCTCACACAACATGGGGTACTATTGTGTAACCCTTGCACTTTTCTGGAATCTATATGTTCTAATTTAGTCCTTTGACTTTTTTACTTTCGTTATTTCAGTTAGAACAAGTTACCGTGTTGACAGTGATACATCTATGTTGATCTTGGTTAGCAAATCTTTATATTGCTTATGTTAATCCTTTTTAGAGGATTTTATCTATGTTGATCATGATTTGGGAGGTTTGCCCCATGAATAGCTTGTAATGTCTAATAACGAGTCTCGACACGTCCGTTAATGTTCAAATCGAATCTAAGGAAGTTTAACTATAAAAGGTGTCGTGTGAATATTCTAAATTCATGTAAAAGTATTTTTGAGTTCATTAAAAATACTAAGAAACTTCGAGTAACATTTTAAAATCATTATCAATGAGTTTTAAAGGAAACCGACACAAAATGAAGCAACCCGAGACCCCTTGGATACCCATATCCGGTCGAACCTTGTGGGGGACAAGGAGCAAGGAGGCTAATTTTTAGCACTATGGTCCCTTGTTGGTACATGGTTTGGCACTATATAATTTTGTTTTCATCTCATTTCTCACACACACATCTTGCATGTTTTGAAAACACACACACATGTTTCTTCCTTGTGGTTTGCTCGTCCGAACTCCAACACACACAAACAATACTTTTTTTTGATTTTTGATCAAGAACATGGTGGTTTAAAACATTTCTGGATTGATTCTAGTAGACGGGCTAAAATTAAAACAACACGCGGGTTGTCGGTTTCGTGTTTAGCTCGCTTTCAAAACCCTCTTTGTAAGTTATCTTTTCTACAAATAGTATTGTACTTTTAGAGGTCTTATGATGCATAGATGAAATTTGTACGATGCGTTTTCTAGATGAAAAATAAGCTACGGATAGCTTATTTTGGGAGTTAATGTACTTTTAGAGGTCTTATTTTGGGAGCTAACGTAGATGAAATTTGTACTTCTTGGCCCGTGAGTCTTGGCTTATGTTGTGGCTTACTTCTCGAACTTATATTTATTTATAGATTTAATATTGGACCTAAATCGGATCTTGAAACTTAATAATAACGTTTTGGACCGCTATTGGGCCTTAAGGCCCAATAAGCGAAAACAAGTCATTTTACATGTTTAAAATGGACTTTTTGAAAGTAAAACATACTTACTTATATACTAAATGGTCATTTGAGGAGATGCGTTTTGATAAACTTTGCGAAATATGGATTTTGGCATTTTGTCAGAAATTGTTGAATTTAAGGAAAGGTGTTTGAAATCGAGGTTTGAAACCTTTAGGAAACGTTGTATAAACGAACGGGTCATGTCAAAATTTTATAAAAATTCTATACTTAGATTTTTGCTCAAAAACTTACTTTGCGACAAAATAATAAAATATTATTTTAATAGACCGACTAAAAGACAAAATATATATATATATTATAATTATAAAATATGAAGACTCTCCAAATCATTTGGTATAAATAAATGTTTTATTTCTTATAATCTATACCATTAATCAAGGAAACTGAAGTTATCGAATGTATTTACCGAACTATATTTCTAAATATCTATTACCTAGGTCTTCTTATACTCCCTCCGTCCCAAAAAGTGTGTCCACAAACAAAAATTGAACAAATTATGATATGTGTAATTAATGCTAGTTTTGATTGATAAAAAGTCATTTTTACCCTCATAGTTAATATATAAATTAAAAATAAGTAAATAATGCATGTTTTGATTATAAGGGTAAAGTAGGAAAACAAGTCATTATTACTATCCAAAAATAAAAACATGACACTTTTTTTGGGACAAACATAAATAGTAAGGTGGACACTTTTTTTGGGACGGAGGGAGTACTACTTATCTATTTTACTTACATAGTATAAGGAGTTAACTACATTTTTGGTCCTTGTGGTTTACCGGGTATAACTGTTTTGGTCCAATAGTTTAAAATGTAACGGATCCAGCCCTTTTTTGGTCGACCCGTGACACTTTTGATCCATTTGTCGTTGACCGTTAGTTTGACACGTTAAAAAACAGAAATGACTAAAATACCCTCAGGTGCTGATGTGCAATGACTAAAATAACCTTTTCTTTATTATTATTATTATTATTATTATTATTATTATTATTATTATTATTATTATTATTATTATTATTATTATTATATTTATTATTATTATAAAACAACCACTTTATTAATTATTATTATTGTTATTAATCAAAATAAGATCAAACATCTATTTATCATCTTTTTACACAAAATCATCTGTTAATAAGATCCATTTTTTACACACAGTCATCTTCTTCCCCACACAATCACAACAACCACCCATCATTAAATCCGGCCACCTTAAACACATTTTTTATAACACATTCCATACCTATAAAAAAATCTTTACATAATCAATTTCAAATCACATCTTCAAACCAATCAAAACTAGCCTACTTTTGAACATACTTAATTTACATAAAAAATCTTTACATAATCAATTCCTTGTTTATGAAAGTAAGAGGGAATCAAAACTAGCCAATAAGCATTTATATGAATTCAGTGTGTTCAAAAGTAGCCTACTTTATTAACGTGAATACTAAATCAATCCCAAATCACATCTTCTTCAAACCCATTAAAACATATTTCATTTCCTTGAACATTGAGACAAGCCCCGCTATCTTTTTCGTACCAAACCAAATCATCATCTTCAACTTTTTCTCCACGAACCAAAACCACCAACAAATCCAATCAATACCACCTACATCATTATCATTTTTCAAAAAAATTAAAACTCACATCATCTTTATAAAAAAAGCACAAAATACAAAACAACAATATACACGTATAAAGACGAAGCCACCACGAGATCAGGTGGTGGTGGCTCCGGATAACTAGGTGGCGGTGCTCGAGATCACGTGGTGGCAGTTCTGGATAACCAGATAGCTTTCCCAGATAACTAGATTAGGTGGTGGTGGTTTCAGATAACGAGATTAGGTTAGTGGTGGACTGGTGTGTGGTGGTGACTAATGGTAGTGGCTGGATGTGTGTATTAGTTGGAGATGATATTGTAGGTTTTTTAAGAGAAAATGAAAAGATATAAAGGGATGAAGAAATAGGGATGAGGGTGGGTGGGGAATCTTATCTATTGTGGTGAATATTTTTTTTCTCTAATTAGTAATAGAAAATGACAAAATTACCCTCGTATTTAACAGTTAAACTCGGTCAAACTAACGGTGTTATTAACTTTGGACCAAAAGTGTTACGGGTCGACTAAAAACAGACTGGACCCGTTACATTTTAAACTATTGGACCAAAACCATTATACCCGGTAAACTACAAGGACCAAAAATGTAGTTAACTCTAGTATAAATATATTATACTAAGGTATAAACTAGAGCATGCTATCTTCAAAACTAAACCGATAACCATCACACCACTAATAATGTTAAGGGTGATCGTACAACGCATATTTGACCTCTATGCATCATCCTTAAATACACCTTTGGAAACGTATGTCTAAAATGAACCTTAACTGGATTAGGTCGTGTCTGGACGTTGTTGCGATTGTTGTTTGATCTTGATCTCTGCTACTTATCACCTTTTTGCTTAAGGTGAGTTCTTGTAGCCCAATTTTTAACTATTTTCCGTTGGGAGAAAATAATACTCAAATCTGTTTTGAACTTGTTTTCTTCACTGTGCGAAACTTTTATCTTTTTGGACAATGCTATGTGCCTATGACTGTTATGTGAATGACATGAGATTTTGTCGAACTTGCTTTGTGGATCTTATCTTGTGATCTTGTGATCTTGTTAACTTGTGGATCATCCGCCCTATGTATAGCTCCAGCTGGTAGGCTTTAGGTGCAAGTAAACTAAGAGCTAGAAGTTTGAGAAGTGTTGGTATCATTTTAGTTGTGTATCTATGGAACTATGATAGCATGGTGTTGCTATGTTAGAATCTAATCTATTGCATGTATTCACTGTCAAATGGCACAATTGTCCACTACTTAAAACTATGGCACAACAACTAGGTTTACTGTCAAACCTACGAGCCACCAACGTTATGTTGACCTTTACGAGTATCATTTTCAGGTGTTGTTAATGATCAGTGAAGCCAGGTGCGAGCTTTAGCAGACCTTAAGAGAATCTTATATGGATTATGTTTTGAGACACCTTGTGTTGACACTCTAATTTGAACTTACGCATTTTAGGATTTTTATCATGAGACTAGTATCATCCCCTGCATGGGAAATTTGGTTGTAATCTTTAAGACTATGCGATGTGTTCTTTGTCTTATCTTCACTCAAGTTCTTACTTGGGGTCGAAGAATGTCACGATACTTTTATGAATGCATTTTAGTTTTTCTCTATCTTGTATCTTGTGTTGTGATAATCAATTCTCCGTCACGCCTCGTGTTTCCTCCTTCCCCTGAGTCGGTGTGTGACATGAAATGGTAATTCAAGCAAAGGTTTATAAGAGAACTAGGTGGTTTGCCAGACTATAACCGATGAACCTCAATATAATTGCATTATAGATCTATATGCGCGGTGTTACCCCGCTTAAATTTGCTTCCAATGGTTTTATCGTTTATCGATTAAGAAGAAGTCAATCATTGAAATGTGTGAGCTCAATACTGAGTACAACTAGGAAAGGATGCGGATATAAATACGGTGGCCAACGTAGTTATAAATGTATCATGACTCACGCGTATTTGGTAATATCGTTTACACAAATCAGTGTCGACACCTATATATATATATATATATATATATATATATATATATATATATGCGTATTATAGTATATTAAGACCACCCATAAGCTAACCTTCCCTCCTACCTAACGTTACCTATGTTCTCCCTCGTGTAGATAATCCTGCCAAGGATGACGACATGAAGTGCAGGCCAATCAAGTACTGCACAACGAGGAGGAAGGACGGATGGACTGACTGGTAGAGGAAGTGGAAGAACTAGAGGTCGAACTGGTGATCAGGGTAGTAGTGGGATTGATGAACAAGGTGGTGAAGTAGGTGGTCAAGGTAATGAGGTGAATGATGGTGTTGACGAATTCCTTGACTTCTCCATTATCATTGCACAGTAGTTGCAAAACTTGCTCCCTACTATTGTTGCTCAATTAGGCAACCATGGTAACAATCAGGGGAACAATACGAATCAAAACAAAAATGCTAACATCCAGGGTCCTGTTAGGAATGTCATTGTGAACAACGGCCAAAGGGGTTGTTCATATAAGGAGTTTTTGGCTTGTAACCCGAAAAAGTATGACAGGAAGGGAGGTGCTATAGTCTATACTCGTTGGATTAAGAAGATGAAGTCAGTTCAGGATATGAGTGGATGTGGAGATAACCAAAAGGTAAAGTACACTGCTGGTTCATTTTTCGGTAAGGCTCTAACATGGTGGAACTCTTAGATCCACACACAAGCCAAGAGACCGCTGTTGGCATGGCATGTGAAGACTTTAAGACTTTAATGAGGGAGGAATTTTGTCCGATCAATGAGATGCAAAAACTAGAAACTAAGTTTTGGAATCACGCCATGGTCGGGGCTGGCCATGCTGCGTATACTGATAGGTTTCATGAGTTAGCTAGGTTAGTTCCTCATCTAGTTACCCCTGAAAACAAAAGGATTGAGAGGTACATCTATGGTCTTGCTCCACAGATCCGAGAGATGGTGGCAGCAACGGAACCAACGACAATTTAAAAGGCTATGCAGAAAGCTGGTACACTAACAGATGAAGCAGTATTGGATCACTAAAGAAGAACCCTAAGAAGAGAGGAAATAGTGGAGAGCCTAGTAGAGATAGGAATGTGAAGGATGATAACAAGAGGAATAGGACTGTGAATGCTTTTTCTACAACCGCTAACCCGGTGAAGAGAGAGTACACTGGTGCAGCTCCTAAGTGTGCAAACTGTAACCTACACCACTCACCCGAGTCGCCTTGTCATGCTTGTTTTAACTGCAACCGCCTTGGGCATCTTGCTAAGGATTGAAGAGTGGTACCTAGGATGGTGAACCCAGTGAATGCTAGAAACCCAACTACTGCCCATGGAGCATGTTTCGAATGTGGTGGTACTGATCATTTCAAGGCAGCATGTCCTAGGCTGAACCAAGTAAAGAGACCGGGGGGGAACCGTCCAAACCAAGCTGTGGCTAATAATGGGGGACAAGGTCATGGGAAAAACAGCAACCAGGCACGTGGAAGGGCATTTATGCTGGGAGCAGAGGAGGCTTGCCAGGACCCAAACATCGTGACCGATACGTTCACTTTAAACAATCACTATGCTATAACTCTATTCGATTCTGGTGCCGATTATAGCTTTGTTTCCATTACTTTCATACCTCTCTTAGGCATAGAGCCTAGTAACTTAGGTTTCAGTTATAAGATTGAAATAGCTAGTGGTCAACTAGTAGAGCTAAACAAAGTTATTTAAGGTTGCAAACTAGAGATAAAAACCATTCAGACATGGGAGTTTTGACATGATCATAGGCGTGGATTGGTTATCCAAACACAAGGCTGAGATCATTTGCCATGAGAAAGTAGTTAGAATTCCACTACAAAAGGGCAAAGTGCTTAGAGTCATAAGAGAAAGACCAGAAGAGAAGGTGAGGCATCTCATGAGTGCAAAATCCAAAGAGCAGAAACAGGAAGAGATTGTTGTGGTTAGAAACTTTCTCGAAGTATTTCCGAATGACCTATCAGAATTACCACCTACTCGAGAAATCGAATTTCATATCGAGTTAATCCCTAGAGCAATACCGGTCGCAAAATTTCCCTATCGATTAACACCTTTTGAAATGGAGGAGTTGTCGGGTCAACTCAGAGAACTCCAGGAAAAGGGTTTCATTCGACCAAGCTCATCGCCTTGGGGAGCACCAGTATTATTTGTCAAGAAGAAAGATGGTTCTTTTAGGATGTGCATTGATTATAGGGATTTGAACAAGCTTACCATCAAGAACCGATATCCCCTTACAAGAATAGATGACCTATTTGATCAACTACAAGGATCACAATAGTTTTCTAAGATAGACCTTCGATCCGAATACCACCAGCTGAGAGTGCACGAGGATGACATTCTAAAGACTGCATTTAGAACTCGTTATGGACATTTTGAGTTCACAGTAATGCCCTTTCGTCTGACTAACATACCAGCGGTATTTATAGATTTGATGAACCGAGTATGTAGACCTTATCTAGACAAGTTTGTGATAGTGTTTATAGACGATATCTTGATCTACTCTAAGACTATGAAAGAGCATGAATTGCAATTAGGATTAGTCTTGGAACTACTCAAGAAGGAGAAACTATATGCGAAGTTTTCCAAGTGTGAATTCTGGTTGCAAAAAGTATAGTTTCTTGGACATGTGATTAATGGTGCTGGTATTCAATTAGACCCTAGCAAGATTGAGGTAGTTAAGAATTGGGAAGCCCCAAGAACTTCGTCTGAAGTTCGTTCATTTCTAGGCTTAGCAGGGTATTATCGTTGATTCATTGAGAATTTCTCTAAGATTGCTAAGTCACTTACCATCTTGACTTAAAAGTGTAAGACATTTGGTTGGGGTGAGGAGCAGGAATTGGCCTTTCAAACTTTAAAGGATAAGTTGTGTAACGCGCCTGTTCTAGCTATCCTCGATGGACCGAAAGACTTTGTAGTGTACTGTAATGCATCAGGCCTAGAATTAGGTTGCGTATTAATGCAAAGAGGTAAGGTGATAGCATATGCATCTAGGCAGTCAAAAATCCATGAGAAGAATTACACCACCCATGATTTGAAATTGGGTGCGGTTGCATTTGCTCTCAAGATCTAGAGACACTACTTGTACGGGATGAAGAGCGTCATATATACCGATCACAAGAGTCTCCAACATATCTTCAATCAAAAGGAACTAAACATGTGTCAACGTCGCTGGATAGAGTTGTTCAATGACTATGACTGTGAAATTCGTTACCATCCTGGTAAGGCGAATGTAGTGGCTGATGCACTAAGTAGGAAGGAGAGGGTGAAACCTAAGTGAATTCAAGCTATGAACATGACCCTTCAGTCGAGTATCAAGGGTAAGATACTAGCGGCTCTGAAGGAGGCATCTGATGAGCCGGAAAAAATGTAACGAGGGTTAGATGAACTAATAGAACGTAGGAGTGATGGAGCAGTGTATTATCTAAATCGAATATTGGTTCCTTTGAAGGGTGGTGTGAGGACCCTGATAATGGATGAGGCCCATAATTCGAAGTACTTTGTACATCCAGGAGCAGACAAGATGTACTATGATCTTAGAGATATGTATTGGTGGTCGAGAATGAAGAAGGATATAGCCGTTTATGTTAGCAGATGTTTGACTTGTTTGAAGGTAAAAGCTAAACATTAGAGGCCATTTGGCTTAGTGCAACAACCTAAAATTCCTGAGTGGAAGTAGGAGAGAATAGCAATAGACTTTGTTATGAAGCTACCAAGGACTAGCAGTGGGCATGACGCAATCTGAGTCATTGTAAACCGATTGACTAAGCCTGCTTATTTTCTACCTATGCGTGAGGACTATAAGATGGATAGGTTAGCTAGGCTCTATCTCAATGAGATCATTGCTTAGGCACTGGTGTGGCTGACTCGATCATAATCCGATCTGGAAGTCTTTGTTTCACACATGTTTGCAATCAATGCAAGAGGCACCAGAAACCCGGTTAGACATGAGTACAGCTTACCACCCTCAGACCGACGGTCAGAGTGGGCGTACTATCCAAACCTTAGAAGACATGCTCAGAGCATGCGTCCTTGACTTCAAGGGAAGTTTGGATGTTCATCTTCCATTGGTAGAGTTCTCATATAACAATAGTTATCATTCCAGTGTGAGGTGTGCATCGTTCGAATCTTTGTACGGTAGGAAGTGCTGCTCACCGATCTTATGGGCAGAAGTTGGAGAAAAGCAACTGATAAGGCCTGAGATAGTGCAAGAAACTATTTAGAAAAGCTCACAGATCAAGGATATGCTTACAGTTGCACATGCTCGTCAGAAAAACTATGCAGACAAAAAGAGAAAACCGTTAGAGTTCAGTGTGGGTGAGTATGTCTTACTCAAAGTGTCACCTTATAAAGGTGCGGTACGCTTTAGGAAGAAAGGGAAATTAGCACCTAGGTTCGTTGGACCTTTTGAGATTACTGAGATGATCGGTCCATTAGCCTATAGACTTAGACTACTTAAAGAGCTTAATGGTGTTCATGACACGTTCCACGTGTTGAACCTGAAGAAGTGTTTAGCTGACTCAACACTACAGATACCTTTGGATGAGATCCAGGTTGATGCCAAGTTGAACTTTGTGGAAGAGCCTGTGGAAATCTTAGAGCGAGAATTCAAGAAACTAAAGCGGAGTAGAATTGCCATCGTCAAGGTTTGGTGGAATTCGAAACGAGGACCTGAGTTCACATGGGTGTGAGAGGGTCAAATGAAACTCAAGTACCCGCATATTTTTAGCTCTAGCACTAGTTGAATTTCGGGACAAAATTCTTTTTAAAGGGGGTAGAATGTAACCCTTGCACTTTTCTAGAATCTATATGTTCTAATTTAGTCCTTTGACTTTTAGACTTTTGTCATTTCCATTAGAACAAGTTACCGTGTTGACGGTGGTGAATCTATGTTGATCTTGGTTAGCAAATATTTATGTTAATCATTTTTAGAGAATTTTATCTATGTTGATCATGATTCGGGAGGTTTGCCCCATGAATAACTTGTAATGTCTAATAACGAGTCCCGACACGTCCGTTAATGTTCAAATCGAATATAAAGAAGTTTAACTACAAAAGGTGTCGTGTGAATATTCTAAATTTATGTAAAAGTATTTTTGAGTTCATTAAAAATACTAAGAAACGTTGGGTAACATTTTAAAATCATGATCAATGAGTTTTAAAGGAAACCGACACAAAACGAAGCAACCCGAGACCCCTTGGATACCCATATCCGGTCGAACCTTATGGGGGACAAGGAAGCTAATTTTTAGCATTATGGTCCCTTGTTGGTACATGGTTTGGCACTATATGATTTTGTTTTCATCTCGTTTCTCACACACACATCTTGCATGTTTTGAAAACACACACATTTGTTTCTTCCTTGTGGTTTGCTCATTCGAACAACAACACACACAAACAATAGTTTTTTTTATTTTTGATCAAGAACATGGTGGTTTAAAACATTTCCGGGTTGATTCTAGTAGACGGGGTATCATTAAAACAACGTGCGGGTTGTCGGTTTCGTGTTTAGCTCGCTTTTATAACCATCTTTGTAAGTTATCTTTTCTACAAATATTCTTGTACTTTTAGAGTTCTTATGATGCATAAATAAAAGTTGTACAGTGCGTTTTCTAGAAATCTTAAGCTACAAAAAATTTCAAAATAAATAAAAAGGGTGCTTGTTTTGATTCGAAGTCAGACAAAAAGGGGACGATGGATTGTCATTTTTATTTCGTGGTTGTGATGGAAGAATAACATTTATACGCTATGTGGCTTATTTATTTGCTAGCTTATTAGCTTATTTATAAGCTAAAATGCTTGATTTTAGGCTTGTAATACCCACGGCCCAAAAAGCCCAATAAGCCGTGGCTTATTGTGGGCTTTTTGAGGTCCGACTTACTTTCATGGCTTTTAGTTATAACTTATCTTGATAACCTATTGTTATATCTAAAGAACTACGAGGCTTATTAGCTTAATAAAAAGCTAAATACATTTGTTTTGAGCTTATGAGGCTCACGGCCCAATAAGGCCCAACAAGCCGTGGTTTATTGTGGACCTTATTGTGGTTCGGCTTATTTTCGTAGCTTTTGGTTAAAGCTTATTATAATATTTAAGGCCTAACATAGCTTAATGACTTGAAAAATAAGTTACGAATAGCTTATTTTAGGAGTTAATGGCCCAATAGCCTAAGCCAAACCGTGGCTTGGTCTTGTCCCGTGAGTCTTGTCTTATGTTGTGGCTTACTTCTCGAACTTATATCTATTTTTAGATTTAATATTGGACCTAAATCGGATCTTGAAACTTAATAATAACGTTTTGGACCGCTATTGGGTCTTAAGGCCCAATAAGCTAATACAAGTCGTTTTACATGTTTAAAACAGACTTTTGGAAAGTAAAACATACTTACTTATATAAACTTTGCGAAATATGGATTTTGGCATTTTGTCGGAAATTGGTGAATTTAAGGAAAGGTGTTTGAAATTGAGGTTTGAAACTTTGGGGAAACGTTGTATAAACGAACGGGTCATGTCGAAATTTTGTAAAAATTCTATACTTAAATTTTTAGTCAAAAACTTACTTTGCGACAAAATAATAAAATATTATTATTTTAATAGACCGACTAAAAGACGAAAAATATATATATTTTATAATTATAAAATATGAAGACTCTCCAAATCATTTGGTATAAATAAACGTTTTATTTCTTATAATCTATACTAATAATCAAGGAAACTAAGGTTACCGAATGTATTTACCAAAATATATTTTTAAATATCTATTACCTATGTCTTCTTATACTACTTATCTATTTTACTTAAATAGTATAAGTATATTATACTAAGGTATAAACTAGAGCATGCTATATTCGAAACTAAACCGACAACCATCACACCACTAATAATGTTAAGGGTGATCATACAATGCACATTTGACCTCTATGCATCAACTTTAAATACACCTTTGGAAACGTATGTCTAAAATGAACCTTAACTAGATTAGGTCATGTCCGGACGTCGTTGCGATTGCTTGTTTGATCTTGATCTCTGCGACTTATCACCTTTTTGCTTAAGGTGAGTTCTCGTAGCCCCACTTTTTAACTCTTTTCCGTTGGGGGAAAATGATACTCAAATATGTTTTGAACTTGTTTTTTTACTGTGTGAAACTTGATCTTTTTGGACAATGCTATGTGCCTATGACTGCTATGTGAGTGACATGAGATTTGGTAGAACTTGCTAAGTGGATCTTACTGTGTGGAACTTACTGTGTGGATCTTCTGTGTGGGTCTTGTGATCTTTCGCCCTATATATAGCTCCAGCTGGTAGGCTTTAGGTGCGTGTGAACTTAGAGTTGAGAACTTTGCGTGCATTGGTATCTATATTGTTGTGGATCTTTTATAGCATGGAGTTGCTATGTTAGAATCTAATTTGTTACATGTATTCACTGTCATATTGCACAACTGTCCACTACTTAAAACTATGGTACAACAACTGGGTTTACTATAAAACCTACGAGCTCACCAATGTTATGTTGACCTTTTCGAGTATCATTCCAGGTGTTGTTAATGATCAGTGAAGTCAAGTTGCAAGTTTTAGCAGACCTTAAGAGCATCCTGTGTGGATCATAATTTGAGAGATCTTGCATTGAAACTTTATTTGAACTTGAGCGTTTTGGAGATTGTTATCTTGAGACTAGTATCATCCCCTGCGTGGGAAATTTGGTTGTAAGCCTTGAGACTATGTGATGTGATCTTTGATGTATCTTCACTCAAGTTCTTACTTGGGGTCGGAGAATGTCACGACACTTTAATGAATGCATTTTAGTTTTTCTCTATCTTGTGTTGTGAAAATTAATTCTCCGTCATGCCTCGTGTTTCCGCCTGAGTCGAGGTGTGACAGATTGGTAATCAGATCCAATTTTATAGAGAACTAGGTGGTTTGACCTAGACTATAACCTAAGAACCTTCATATAGTTGCATTTTAGGATCTATGTGCGCAGTGTTCTGCTTATACTTGCTTCCATGGTTTTATCGTTTATCGTATTAGAAAAGGCAATCATTGAAATAGGTGAGCTCAATAGTGAGTACAACTGGGAAAGGATACGGGTATAAATACG
>BQNB010042986.1:0-34026 GCA_026074375.1 Tanacetum coccineum | reverse complement strand
CTGTGGAGCAATGGCTAGATTTGATATACGATGATCATACGATGGTTAGTAATGAAATCAAGGAGATTGTGATTGCTACATGGTTGATCCGGAGTTACAAAAAGCAATTCAAAGATTACATGGAAATTAAAAAATAGAATGAGATATATGGACTTTACGCATATATGGAATATGATCCATTAAATGTTTATTTTAGTTAATGGTTAGCTTCAAAGTTTAGTAATAACAAGACTATAGATTGGTATACGAAGAATGCGTTACGGATTTATTGGACAAGAGGGGATGATGAAGAGGTGATAACCAATAATGAGCTTTCTAATCCTGGAGATGGGAACTTTATTGAAGAAACTAAGATTGTTGAAATCTTTAGGATTGAAACTGACATATTCCATTCAAAACACCTTTATGTAAAGCATTCAAGGAATTTAATATAAAGATGCATGGATCTACGACTGGAATAAAGACGTTCCATGGGTAGCTACTAGACCATGGTTGGATTATGGACCTTGGATGGAACCTAGTGACGATATTGAACATGTTTGTAAGCCGTGTTGCTTCAAGAATGGACATGCTAAGTGGCCTACTTGCAATTGGAAAATGGAAAAATATTGCAATGAGGTGATTTACCGGGTGTGATTCGGATCGGAGATGAGATTTACTTTGAAAGTTACGAATGGTATGAAAATCTTGAAGACGGTGAATTAAAAAACAAATCTTTGAATTGTAAGGCGATGTTAGAAGAGTCAATAAAGTGGAGGGAGAATCACGTGACAACGCTAGGAACCATTGTTCGCCTAGTGACAAATAGGAAGATTTGAGCGTGCAAACCACATAGGAGCCGATGCTAATTCTAACTATAACTCTTATCTTGATGTTTTTAGAATATTTAATGATGATGCATGAACAAACAATGATTATGAAACTCAAGCGAAACAAGAGCGGTTTGATGAACACGAGCTTATGGGAGATGAAGATGATGACATCGGTGATTTAGAAGACTACTTGATTCAAAAAGACCCTCCTTACTATGTTAATAAAGAAGAAGAAAGATCCAAGGAAAGAAGATGCAAGCTACTCGGAATTCCTTACGTGAAACCACCAACATGCAAATCAGAAAAGTTTGAGGTAGTTAAGTACTCATTCAGACCAGCGGAGGAACATGTCGCTATCAAGGAATATGAATATGAAATTAGGGTCTGAACCGAAGAAAATATGTCTCAAGTCTACCATGATATTTTTCAAAGAAGGATATCCGTAATACGTACCAAGTAAAGCTGAAGAAAGTCTAACTTAAAGACTTTTCTGTAAACAAAAGTGCTTGTCGGGAGACAACCCGGAATGTATTTTCAATTTTTTTCATTGAGACTGTCTTCCCGTGTAGTCGAAATGGCGTATCCAAACTCTATGGATACGGCGTATTGACCTCACCTAGACGTTATCCATTTTATTTTTCTGCACTTTTAAAAACTTTATTATCAGACTTATCAATACGACGTATTCATAAATATGAATACAGTGTATTTGACCTCTGGCCCGTACTTAGGATTTTTTTCTTACAGGTCTCAATACGGCGTATCCTGAAACATGGATACGGCGTATTGACTTCCTGTACAGATTTGGTTTTCATTTTTAGTTTTTATTTTCTAACTGACAATTATTCGAGATAGAATTATTTTTGTTTTCTGAGCATTAATACAAGAACTTACTGAACGAGATGATGAATTTAGTGGTATACTTATTTTCTAGAATCTATGTGTGTTGTAGTCATGCTGGTATTCAGACGCTTTTACAACACACATCCTTGCTCATATACACAACATGGAGGATCATATCGAGCAAATCTCAAGGGAGTTTTTTGTTCTAATTCTTTAATTTCTTGTTCTTCATGTTATATTTATACAACATGGGTGTTGTATATGTCAAGTGGGGGGAGAATTAGAACACTACTTGTCCTAATTTATGCTCAAATCAAAAAAATTTAGCATATTTTTGTGAAATTATTAGTCACATGACCCGCACACATAACCCTTAATTCCATATTGTAAGGATTTAGCCTATTCCGTTTCCCAATTTTTATCCAAATTCCACAAATATATAAGTGTGACGATGACTGTAGTAAACTTTAGAACTTGGCTTGGTATACTATTCATGACGACAATAATAAGTACTATTTTATATAGATGGAGTGACCTTTCTAAACTGGTAAATTTCTTGGATTACACCAAAAAGCCGATACATATTGTGATATAACTAACCACACTAGTTAGTTAACCCCCATATAAACCCTTTTGTTTACTCTCATCTTAAGAGTAAGATACCCCTAGAAAAACCTGTTGAGCCATTTATTTTGTTTCTTACACCACCAAATATTTGTTTCGTTACACCTTTACACCTTAGCCTACCCTGTAGATTAAGTCATTAATCAGTTGCTAGTTGTTTTTGTGTAAAAGTATGTATTTCTTGTGTTCGTGTGCGTATTTTCTATCTTTGGTTAGGTCATGAAATTGCATAATGCAATGGGAATGTGAACGTAGTAGTTGTCTTTTATTTTTCATGTTTTTACTACTTTCACTAGTATGATCGAAAATAGAATCCGGATTTATCGTATTCGTGAAGTGGTGAAATTTTACACCCAAATTTCGTTTTCTAGTAGTTATGTTGAAAAAAATTGAAAAAACAAAAAAATACAAAAAAAGAGAGAAAAAAGGAGAGGTTTGTGAAATAATCAGTTCGTCTAAACTTAACTGATTTTATTATTTTTGATGATCGATTATTTGTTGGTACGTGTTATAAACCAATGATGTAAAGTTTTGTTGTATATTATTTTTAGTTGGTCACAATATAAACCAACTATGTACTTTTTGTATCAAGTGGTAGATATCGCCACTATTGTTGTATAGTATGTATATTATTGATGATTGGGAGTTGGCCGTTATGGAAATGCCAACTAAGGTTTGTTTTATTGATCTATTATCAAAACATCTTTGAGTCTAATTCGTGTCTACCAAACAAAGCGTGAGTTTTCGTGTTAAAGCGTGAGTTAGTCTATGATTTTGTGTCTTTTTAATGGGTGTGGTCGAGAGAGTAGCTAGCAACATTGTTCCTTATTTGTTTGGACTTAATCTATTTGTTTTGTTCTTTTTATTTACACCAATCATATGTTTCCCATACCTAATCCTTAACCTTTGGTTTGCTCGAATAAGGAAGTGAGTAATCATATGTGTCTCATTCATGAATTTGAATGTGTATCTATGGTTTTGTCGCCCTTGTTGGTGCATTACTATTTGTAAAGGATTATTTATCCATCCCTATATTGTTCTTCATCCAAACCTTTGGCTTTACTCGAATGAGGGAGTGAGCAATCACATATGTCTCATTTATGGATTTGACTGTGTATGTGTGGTTTTGTCCCCCATGTTGGTTTACTACTATTGGTAAAGATTACAAATCCTATTCTTTAGCGTATTCGAGTTAAGGAGTGAGCAATCACAAGTGTCGCGGTCATGGATTTAGGCGTGCATTTGTGGTTTTGTCGCCTTTTCTGGAATATTGGTATCGATAGAGATTAGAAAGAATGATCAACCTTTAAACCTTATCATTTATCCCAATTTGTCACACCCCCAAACGGGGCCTGGACAAAATACATGTCCGACGGCGTGACGCCATCATACTTCGAACGCAAGGCACGAGAGAACGACCACTAATGGACGTTTTGAAAATCATAACTCGTTGCATTGTTTAAAAATAGATAAGTTTTATAAGATTCAAAGGAAAGTCAATATTTGCGGAAGCGTAAGAAAAATGTAGCAGAAGTATAATTTGGTTTTCAAAAGACAACGAGTATGAAAGAGAAATAAAGTCTTGATAAATGGTATCATATTTCACGTAGACTCCACATAGCACGTCAAGAAGTCCAAAGCTAAACACCTGAGAAAAACATGCTAAAATGGTCAACATAAAGTTGAGTGAATTCATAGGTTTAAGTAAAACATTTAAGAAAAATCAAAAAGGTTTAAGTGAATACTGCCTTACTCGCAGATTCATAAAAAGTATTTAGAAATAAAAAACGTTCAACCAAAGTAGTATGGACCATAAGACTTCAAAACGTATGCGACTGTTATAGGAGATATAACTTCACATAAAAATGAGGAGGGGGTATTTATGTTGCACTAAGCTCATGACACCGAGGCTAATAACAAAAGTATGATATAACATGCCAAGTAATTGCTTGCCCTTACAGGTGTCCGACCAAAGACCACCTAACCAGATTCGACGTGACATATATCTGTGTGTTCTTGGCAAACTCGAACAGTAAGTGCTTCTTACCCGGATAGGGATAATTAGTCCCAATAGATCTATTTATTCACTCGCGCTCACTTAACAAACAAGACGGTTACAATAATTAACGGTTCATGATATTCTGGGCAATAGTGGTCTAACGCTACTTATGCAACACGTAAACAGGGAAAATCTTACGTAAAGCACTTGTGTCCAATGTAAAAGAAATCAACGTATTCATAAAAGTTTAATGTACTTATATCCATAAGTTAAAAGAACCAACGTATCCACAAAGCTTTAGGTATTTATATCCATAAGTAAAAAGAGTGCGATATCAATCATGTAACAAGTTTGTAATTAACGTATACGAGTTTGAAATTTAGTGAAGTAAACGATTTTGTAAACAAGCATGTTTCTCACCCCAAATATATAAAACATTTATCCAAAATGAGTAAAAGTGGGGCTATGAACTCACATCGAAGTTGTAGAACAATTAGCAGAAATGCAAATAATAAGCGCAACACAAACGGAAAACGGAAAGGCTCGACCAAAAAGATGCATCTTAACTTAACAGCTATGTCCCACTAGATTAGGACGATGAATTTGGGTTTTCTGATGGATGAGTACATCAACGCGACAAGTTAATAAAGGATTTAGGTTTCAAGTTGCACGAGTTTGGTGGTTGGTTAAATAAAGTAAGTCGAAAAGCAAACGCAAAGCAAATGCAAAGCAAACGCAAAGTATGTAATATATCCGTATATATTACATATGAAAAAGGAACAATTATATAAGTCATATGGTTAATTATATAGTAAAGACGAACAACCAAAAGAATAATTCGTAGTATATAATACTTTACAAGTATTATATAAGAAACGTGAGAAAATAATTGTAACTATATAATTCGATACATTTTTGGAAATCACTAATTAAATTGATAAAAATGTTCTTACATAAAAGTAAACGCACGTTTTAAAGTTATGAATTAAGTAAACGATGTTTTTAAAGTTTCTACAAAAATTATGGTTTATCTTTTAGTAGGGATTTATAAAATAATATTTTATAAATTAGTATTTCGTTTCCTTTTTAGCTAAAATGATTGTCTCATTTGTAAAAGTATAGTTGTCGTTTGTTGTCGAGTTATTGTATAATTACAAACTAAAAATCTTAAGACCATATAACTTCGTCCTTTTATTGGGTTTCTAAAATAATAGAATTTTAATGAAAATTACTAAGTATAGAAATTTATAGAAATTTCGGCATGACCTATTCGTTTATATGACGTTTTCCATTTTTATAAAATTCAATCCATGTTGCAAATACCTCACGCATTTCAATATATATCTAAACGAGACTAGATAGATAATAAAAATTAGCAAAACCAAACACACCCTAAAACCAGACACACCCCTTATTGGGGCTGCTGTCCCAAACGCACCCTTAGGGGCAGCAAAACAGCGAACCAAACACCCTAGTTTGGGTGGTTAATGCCGAACCAAACACACCTAGGCGTATTAAAACAGCCAACCAACGCACCTTAAGTGAATGTGTTATCCACATAACCAAACGCCCCTTTGGGGACGTAAAACACAGAAACAAACGCACCCTTACGGGCTGATAATCACAGAAACAAACACCCCCTTCGGGGCTGATAAACGCCAAAACAAACACCCTCGAAACTAAATCAAGCAAAAGAAAAAGAAATAAACTTAAACAAACTATACCACACTAAATTAGTTATTAGTTTTAAAAAAATGTAACCAATCCAAACTTTAAAAAAGGAGTAAAGGTGGTGGTGGTAGATCTGTAGTGGGGGTGGCGTCGGTGGATGTGGTGGCTGCGTGGAGGTGGTGGCAGCAGTGGGGTGGCGAGGATGGTGATATGGCAGCGGGGGTGACGGGATGATGTTGATGGCGGCTGTGACGATGGGGTGATGTGGATGACGATGGTGGTGCGTGGCGTGATGGGGTGGCGGCGGTAGTGTGATGGTGTGGTGGCAGCTGCTGCCTCAGTTGAAGGTGGAAAAGGAGGTGACGAGGATGGTGGGGAGGTGGTTGTGGTGGTGGCGATGACGACTGCTGGATGATGGCAGTGGTGGTGACGCGGCAGTGAAGGTGGTGCGGCTGTGATGGTGATGTAGCAGTAGGGTGGGGAGATGATGTGGTGGTTATGACGAGATGAATGTAGTGACGATGGTGTAGTGATTGTTGTGGTGCGCCGGCTGTCGCCGGAGTTTGGCCAGAATCTGGCCGGAGATGGGTGACGGCGCCGGAAAAATAAGGAGAGGGAGGAGTGTGTGTTTTGGGGGCTAGGTTTTTGTTATAAAAATGAAGTAACCCTAATAGGTTTCCTATTTATACTTAAATATTTCAAAATAAAGTGTAAGGTTTATAACACGTGAAGGGTGATGGTGTAAATATTACCACAGGGACTCAAAGTGTAACTTTTGTTAATTAATAGTTCATGACTCGTTTAGGCTAGTTAACGGCTTATTCAAAACATAAAAATTTCACCGTTGCGTTTAAAATAGTTTTTCCTATGAAAATGAGTATTTACTTGACTATATTTTATAAATGTTTTTATAAAATTTATTTAATGTTTATTATTTATTTTGGGTATCACGGGTAAGCGTTGTCCTTAAAAATAAAACTTTAATTTAAACATTCGCGTTTTTAACAAACGTTTTTGAAATAATATTAAATAATTTATTAAATATTTTTATTTAACAAAAGTGATAATTAATTATAAATTTAAATTATTTTTGTGTTGGCACGCGTTGTGTGCGGTTTTCAAACTTTGCGAGGGTATTTTAGGCATTTTCTGCTTGGTTTCGAGTCTCAGGTAAAACTAAAAAGTTGTCCGGAATGTCGTTTTACATCAAATTGCTTTAGAGTCCGAGTCGTGAAAACATTTTGGCGGGTCATTTTTGATAGGTCAACTTAGGAATAACATATGTTTCTCGTTTCAAGGATCTAACAAGTTAAAAAATAAATTTGTAAAGGAGAGATTATATTAAATAATTATGATTTATTATTTAAGGATTATGATTTCTTCAGTTAGATTGAACATGGGAAACCCCCCCTCCCCCCCACCCCCCAGGTCATGTTTCTCACAAAAACAAGACAGGTCCGCAGTAAACCACACAGTTTAATATAGTGAGAAAAACATGATTCACCGGTCATGTTCATTCCAACATGAAAGAATCTCAATCCATTATTTAAATACGTTTTGAAAAATTGTCGGTTACGCGGTAATTGTTTTTATGTGCCAATAAAAGGTCAAACAGTCAAAAAGTTAAATCGGACCCGAAAAGTCAAAGGGTAAAATAGTAATTTAAAGTTTTGAAAATTGTCGGTTGTCACATTACCTACCCCTTAAAGGAAATCCCGTCCCGGGATTCGATTTGTGTTACCCGATTATGTGACCAAGAAAAGATTTAAGGTTTAATAAACCAGACATGACGTTAATAACTCTATTTAGCAAAATTCGACGTTTTGACACCTCTTAATATACATATATTTTGGCTAGGTTTGACTAGGATATATAATCCATTGAAATGGGTATTTTAAAAAAATATCATTACAAGTTTTGTGGTTGATATAAACGCGTTACAAAGAAAGTCTCTTAATAGTGAAAATATCAAAAGGGGGAAAGTGTAGGCGCGTGGGTATGTCTATATAAGGGTTTAAAGGTTTAAAGGCAGAGTCTAGTTTCTGATATCTATAATGTTCGATGATTAATATCGGACGAGGCTAATGAATGTAAGTATTCAACTTGCATAGGCAGTACGAGGATGTATCGCGACTCAACTCACCGTAAGCAAACGATGCTAATAAAGTATAATCGAACAGCTCTAACCGCGACTTAATAAATAGACGTGTCGTAGAACGAGCAATAACAATAATAAAGAAACGTTGCACACAATGTTTAATAACGAAATAGACAACCATATACGTTTGTGCTTTAGTTTAGTCAAGCAAAATTGTATTTTTACGAACTTATTAAGTTTATGAAGATGTTACGACGTTCTTACGAAAAGTTACTATTTATAGGAAAGTTTTTAGTCTCGGGACGTCAATAGTATCCCCTAATTTAATAGTTTCCATATTTCCAAAAATGAATTAGTGAAACCCTAGTGTCTAACTAAAATCCTTAGCTCGCTAAATATATATTTAGAAACGACCAACGGCAACGACTTATCATTTTTAGAAAATTCCTAAACATTCGTTTTAATATTAAGAAGTTCCACGAATATTTTCAAAGACTTTCGGCACTTAATAAACCCTTCGAAACACTTTTAAACGTCCATTTACCCTCATTTAAAACTCGGATCAACAACTATATTTTTATAAATCACCCATGGACTTGACCATAACACCGTCATATTTTTTTTCACTATCCAAAAATTCTTTTACACCAAAACTAATCGACCAAAACCACTATAATACTATCCTAACCTCATCGCCATCTTTGTTGCAACTCACACATCTCACATACTCTCAACAAGAACAAATATATATCTGAAATCATCAAAAATATTCATTAAAATAATTATTCATTTTAATCATTTGAAAATCATAGCACAAACATATAGAGTCTCGAATCAAAAGTATAAGAATACATAGCAACAATAACTATAACAAACAGTGATGGAATGCGGAGAGTGAGTACATTTCGAGAAACAATGTCCCTAAAATAAAGGTCAACAAATGGGAGGAGCTCGCGGGAGAGCTTATGTGATAGGCGGTGGAATATTGCACGCAATCGTTAGTTCCATGATGAATCAAATTCATTAGCTCAAGAGTGCACAAGTCGGTTAGCTCCACAAACAGTTCATGATCGTAAGGATTTGTAACAGCAAAAGTAATAACTTATGAATGAGATAAGGTAGTTCTAAGTGAGGCCTTAAAATTCTGCTGAGCGGTAAGACACGATCGCGTTTCTAGATCTTTTTAACGGCTTCTGGTGATTGTCAGGTTAGAGTTTATACTCGTATCATATTGGATACCATTGAGCCCACTCATTTATAATTTATTATTTGCATAAAGAAGCGTCCCAATTTATGTAAATAATGAATTGATAAACTTATGGTTCTGTGATTTACAATTTATTTATTTAAATGAAGAGGTGTTCCAATCCTTTCAAATAAAGAGATCATAAATCATCCTACTTAATAATTTTTGATGCAATACGCGTACTCACATAATCTTCAAGGTGGTGGATGACATGACGATGCTAGTGCTCTAATGAGTATGGAACGAGTGTTTAAAACTCCTCTTCAAAGATGGGGAGTAAAATAATCAGGGAAGATCGACATAGAGTTCAAAATAGTTGATGAGTACATGGTAAAAGTAAATAAGATAAAGATCTTTATGAACGAGTTTACATAGCAATTATCATATTAAACCTACTGTTACAAGTCCCGCCCATACAAGACTTGTAATACTTAGATTCATACATAATTCTATGTAAACAAAACTGTGACGGGTTTCGTGTAAAACAATATTCTATAAGGTTATGAAAAATAAGTCCGAGACCATTGCATCGCTCACAATGTCTTAGACAAATTTAGAGACCATTGTGTCATCCACAATGTCTTAGAAAAGTTTAATATTTATATAGACAACTTCCATATAAGTAAATAGAGGAATATACATAAGGTTAACGTAAACCGTGGAGAAAAGATACCCGCAAAGAAAAGATAATCATAGAGAAAAGATAACCGCAGAGAAAAGATAATCGCAGAGAAAAGATAACCACAGAGAAAAGACAAGCGTAAGTTCGTATCAAAAACATTTATAAGGCACGCATAAAAGCACGTAAGGATCAGATACTGGTTATAGACCAGACCTAGATATTCTACCTAGATATTCTACCTGGTTCTCTATAACCTTGGCTTTGATACCAGTCTGTCACACCCCCAGACGGGGCCTAGATGGAATACCTGTCCGAGGGTGTGACGTGATAATATACATCACACAAAGCATGAGAGAACGACCACTAATGGACGTTTTGAAGATCATAACTCATTTCAATATTTAAAAATAGATAAGTTTTACAAGATTTAAAAGAAATTAAAAATTTGCAAAGTGAAATTTAGTTTTGAAAAGACAACAAGTATGAATGATAATAAAAGTCTTGAGAATGATGCTATCATATTGCACGTAGACTCCACATAGCACGTCAAGAAGTCCAAAGCTAAACACATGAGAAAAACATGCCAAAAACGATTAACATAAAGTTGGTGAATTAATAGGTTTAAGTAAAACATTTACGAAAAATCAAAAAGGGTTAAGTGAATACTGCCTTACTCGCAGATTCATAGAAAGTATTTAGTAATCAGAAACGTTCAACCAAAGTAGTATGGACCACAAGACTTTAAAACGTATGCGACAGTTATAGGAGATATAACTTCACATAAAAAAGGGAAGGGGGTATTTACGTTGCACTAAGCTCATGACACCGAAGCTAATAGGGAGGTAGCATGTACATTGCTATAAATTTTCTTGCCTTTATAGGTGTCCGACCAAATACAACCCAACTAGTTTCGACATGACATATATCCGTTTGTTCTTGGCAAACTCAAACTAGTAAGTGCTTCTTACCCAGATAGGGATAATTAGTCCCAATAGATCTATTTATTCACTCGCGCTCACTTAACCAACAGGACGGTTACAGTAATTAACGGTTCATGATCATTCAGGCAATAGTGGTCTCAGCGCTAACTTAACCAAAGCACTTGTGTCCAAAGTAAAAGAAATCAACATATTCGTAAAAGTTTAATGTACTTATATCCATAAGTTGAAAGAACCACGTATAAAGCTTTAGGTATTTGTATCAATAAGTAAAAAAGAGGGTGATATCAATCGTGTAACAAGTTTGAAATCAACGTATATGAGTTTGAAATTTAGTAATGTAAACAAGTTTGTAAACGAGCATGTTTCTCACACCAAAGATATAAAACATTTATCCAAAACGAGTAAAAGTGGGGCTATGAACTCACATCAATGTTGCAGAACAATTGGCAGAAATGCAAATATCAGACAAAACATAACGAAAACCAGAACGGCTCGACCAAGAAGATGCAGCTTATCTTAACGGCTATGTCCCACTAATTTAGGATGGTGAATTTGGGTTTTCCGATGGATGAGTACATCAACGCGACACGTTGATAAAGGATTGAGGTTTCAAGTTGTAAGAGTTTGGTGGTTGGTTAAATAAAATAAATCGAAAGTGTTAGCCTTAATTATATTAAGTCAAACAAGAATGTTATCGGTCTTAAAAAGTCAATCTAGGTCTTGTATTGTAATAGGCTAGTCGGGTTCAACGAGCTTGGATTGTAATCTAATATTGTCCGTGTTTCGGGCTCAAAGCCCAAGTTTAGCCAAGTCCGACCCGTTAAGAAAGCCCATGAGCCAACTAGAAGGCTATGGTATAAATATCCCTTCACCACACTTGGTGAAGGGTGTTAGTTATTCTTCCATCACTTGTAACTTTCCAACTCTCTCTAATCTAATCTTCTTTTCTTGTTTCTCTCTCTACTTTCTCTCTCTAAGATTTCTTCTTATTTTCTAGCATCTTGGTATAGATTATAGTTGTGTAATGGATTAAACTAGTGGGATAACATGTGGTACCAGATCTAAAGGGGTGTTTAGTGATTAAATTTCATAGGTTTATTGGGTTTTTTTTCTTTGGTTCGAAATAAAGAAAAAAGCAAGAAAAAAAATCAACTTTGATCTTTGTTTCGTGGTTAAATGTGTTAAAGACTTGTACTTTTGGGCTTAGATCACTTCCTTGCATCATTACTAAGTGGTTTTAACATCATTTCGTAGTTCACAAGAAAGTTTGAAGATTTTTTCTTGGCTGCGTTTTAACTATCTGAAGGGGTGTTCGTCGTTGCGTTTTGATCAGAGTCATTGCGTTTTGATTTGCTTCGTTGCGTTTTGATTAGAGTCATTGCGTTTTGATTAGCTTCGTTGCGTTTTGACTAGTTCATTGCGTTTTGATCAAAAACATTGCGTTTTGACTCGTTGCGTTTTGATCAAGTTCATTGCGTTTTGACTCGTTGCGTTTTGATCAAATTCATTGCGTTTTGACTCGTTGCGTTTTGATCAACAAACACCCTTTTGGAGTGCATTACCACAAAAATAAACACTACCACTCTATCATAGGCAGTCGGTCAGTTATCCACAGTACCCAACAACACTGCACCCTTATCTCTGTTAAAACATCAAAGCGAAAACACAACTCCCTTTCTATCCAATCAGGCGTGTATATCAACCGAAACACAAGAACAAAAGAAAAAGAAAACTAAATCGAACAAAATGAAACAAGATTAAAAATAACCAATCCAAACTCATAAAAAGAGAGGTGAAGGTGGTGGTGGTTTCGGTTGGCGACTGAGAAAAATCAAGCGTACCCTTATCGTGTGCAGTGGTCATGGTGGGTTGGTGTGGAGTGGTGTTCGTATGTTGATGACGGCGGGTGGGTGCGTGGGCATGGGATGGCAGTTGTTGGTTGACGAGTGTGATGAAGACGATGTGTTAGGAGGCTGCGGTGTGATCTCATAACGTTCACGCAACATATGTTGGTCGCGTCCAGAGAATACTGTGGTGGGGGTGGCGTCGATAGATGTGATGTTGCGGCTGTGGGGTGATGGCAGCGAAGGTGATATGGTGGTGGGGAGATAATGGCTTAAAGATGGAGATGAGAAAGGTGGTGAGGGTTTCTCATTATCCACCCAGAGACCTGTTCAAGGTGCGACAGCCCCCAGTAGAGTAGTGCTCTGTAAGGCGCCGGTAAAAGGGGTAGAGGACCCACACAAAAAGGCCACAAAATGATATATTGGATTCCGAGCAGAAAAGGTGTGGCCCGGAAAAAAGAAGATATTAATAAGGAATATGTGTGTGTGTGTCAGTGTTGCAAAAAAAAGGTCATACCCAGGCTGAATTAAATCGCCGCCTAGGCGCTACAAGAATAAGGCAACACGATTTCTATGAGTCAAATTATTAAACACACATTTTTTAAAATATTAATAATTAAACAAATAACACTTTTACACCCAGTAACTGGGTCAAACAAATAAGGCGTCCCAAACGTGGTCAACGGTCCGATCAACATGGTCAAACTTATGAGTAACTGTTTCACACAAATCCTATTAAAAAGCTGTTTTATAGAAAAACATCTTGCCAATAATACCTAAAACTCGCCAAAAATACACAAAACTTGCCGAAAATACCCAAATTTTACAAGAAGTACCAATCCAATTAATCGTCGATTAATCCCGCCTAGACCGATTACAAGCTATAAGGTGGTCGATCGCCCGGCTAACGATTCACGATTTTTGCAACCTTGGTGTGTGTGACTAGTTATAAATGAGTAAAACCCATAAATAGTGTTTCCCATATATAAAATAGTGGAAATGTTTGAAAACAATGTAGACGAACCTCAATCTTATCAAAGTGGCCCCCCAAAAAAAAAAATGATAGTCTAGGGTAGATGGTGTAATTATTTCCACATGGACTAAAAGTGTAACTTTTGTTAATTAATGGTTCGGGACTCGTTTAAGCCAGTTAACGGATGATTCAAAACATGAAACTTGCACCATTCATTCCAAAATGATTTTTTCCCCACAAAAAATGCGAGTCCAAATTTACATGACAGAGTTATTCAGAAATGTTTATTCTTATAATGTTTACATTATTTATTTTGTGTAGTCACTGGTATCACGGGCAAGCGTAATTCCTTAAAATTTATAAATTTTAGCTCAATATTCGTGTTATAAACAAACGTTTCAGCGAAATAAATATGATTAGTAAATTAAAAACTTACTATAAAATATTTTCTTTAATCAAACTAAATTATAGCGACAAATTAATATAAAATATAACAAAATTCAATCTATCACGTTTCTCATTATTTAACTAATATTGCAGAAAATTTCTTTCTTATATCGATTATATTTTGTGAGGAGTTTGATGATAGTTGGTGATATATTGTCATAATTTTGGGGTCTGATTTATTCGTGTCTTGAAGGACACCTTAGAACTTTGTGCAACAAAGATGTAGACACTCTACATCGCAAGTTAGTAATAATCCCACCACTAGCTCGGAGCTTTTACATTGTAAATTATTGATGTTTTAATACGACAATGTGTGTATGTCTAAAAAGGTAGATTAAAAGTGTTTTATGTGGTGCTCTACAACGCAGGAGTCGGTAACGCTACGAGACACAATTAGGTAATTAAGTGATGAGATTTTATGCATATCATTAAGATGGAAATTATATTGTTTAGAGCATGTTAATTATTGTGTGATTTTAGAGTTTGATAGAGTAAGTGAGTTGTGTGGAAATTTTGTTGTTGGTGATAATATTGATATTGTTAAGTTTAATACATTTGAGTAAGCTAAAGTAAAAGATTTTGGAATTGTTTTGGTGTAAATTGGAGGTGAGGGGATTTTTTATTAATAACAAAAACATATTATACTTTCTTGCTAAATTAAAATATAGTATTTTATAAAAGTTGGGTGTGTGGTATTATTAATGGGTTAGAAAATATACACTGTCATATATCTATCTAATTTTAAAAAACATATGAAGTATTGCATAAAAAAAAATAGTTTTCTCTCACAAGAATAACATATGACTATCCTAAAGGAAGATATTAACGTTGTCATTATGCATCAAACCGACACTTGCAACTAGTCTAGATTAATGAACACACTAATGAATCTTTTTTTGTCTTCCCTTTTAACAAAGAGTTGTTCGTGAGGGTCAAGAAAGGATTTCGAATATAGATCAACTCATATTCCAAACCTATGATTGATATTATTATCGAATCTAATTTGACAATTTTCGAGTATGGCAAGAAATATCCAGGATTCTTATTTGTCTTAGCTTAAGATTATATCAAAATACTAACAAGAGATATTATCTTAAACCTTCATACCAATCACACGCGATTGATATGAGACATAACGACATCCCTTTCAAGACGATAAGAATATGCATCTGATCATAAACCTCACACTAAAACGGGATGAGCGGTAAGTTTGTAGAACTCAGTCCACCATAACTATTACGAAGTCTACTTTTCCAATAGTTGTGTACCAACAATATTTGGCAAATATAGATAGAAATACACTAATGAAGTAGGATTAGACGACTTTAAATGTTTTGTCAAAATAATCCAAGTACTTTACCTGCAACTGCAATTGGGATAAAGTTCCTGAACCCGACATCTCCGAAAATCCAAACATGACAAATGGGGGGGCGACAACATATGTAAACATTGTCAAACAATTGCAAAAGCACAACATCCAACAAACCCACACTAAATCTTCTCATCCAAAACTCTATCTTTACTTTATACCAATAAAGCATAATAATTTCTTACCTCACCAAAAATGAGAACCCTTTAACCATGATAAAGGTTAGAATTTAGGAACAGAATTAAACATATTCCAGCAAACCATTATCGGGCTTTATTTCAATAAGTGAATCGTAAAGGATTTTTGAATAGTGAAGATGACTATTATCAAACGATAATTAATCTCATCATTCAAACTAATTACAAAAATTGGAATATGAACGGAAATCGAGACTAAGGATTTATCTAGATTTCACGAAAAATCAATCAAATGACCATAGAGTTTTTTGAGTCTACATGTTTAACATCCTCGGTTAATTACATGAAATCACAAAGCGATTGTAAGACAACAAGATTAAGTCATCAAATTGCTAACTCATACTTTGCAATGAAGATGTCCCTTGAACAAAAGTGTTTCAAAGGTGTTGTGTTATTATGCTATGGTCAAAATTACACAAGCAAAACTTAACAAACTTGAGTAGGAATGCACAGACTTATAAATTCCATCAGGACAACTCGATAATACTCCCCAACTTGATGAGCAGACTTGATTCATTCTGCCGAAAACTTAAACCGAGAATCCTTATAACTTATATTAGTTTCTCTTTATAACCTAATAACAACACCATCCTCCCAAAATATGGAAAAATGGATCCTTTCCAAATTTGGCACCGTCCATGGATCGATGTATCCCTTCGGTCCTAAATTCATCTTGGTTTAGGTAGATCCCCCTATGGCATTAGATTTAACATCTTCCTCTTGTCAAACTCTTCTGCTTAAAAGTCTAACATAGATGTAACTAACACTTTAGTTAATCGGTCATTATTCTACAAAGAAAAACAAACAAGCGGAAACAACAACACAAGAACTATTGAGGTAAATAACCTTATTTGGATTAGTCTACATAAAAGACATGCAAAGGTGTGGGGGGCCAGAATTTATAAATTTGATAACAAAAACTCTCAATAGAAAGAATTACACATTGTGCCACTTTTAAGCATACTCCTAGGTCCTATATGGCTCATTTCTTTCTTATACCTACAACATTTTGCTTTCTTCTCATTCAACAAAGCCGTCAGAATTCCTCACATCTTTAGTAGATCTATGTGAACCGGAATTAAAGCAAGTTAGTTGAGTCATGTTAGGCACTCTATGAAAAGATAGTATAAATTTTATCTTTGCTACACTTCATTAGGAAAATATAAGAATTATATGTTGTCTAACATGATAATGACTACTAGAGAATCTGATGCCGCGCAACACCCGCGCTAGAAATTCAATTTGACCTCACAACGGTTAGAATTGCTTCTAAAAGAGTGAAGTTGGGGTTCATGGTATAACCGCGAAAAATGGTCGTTTACCTGAATTAGCCACCCACTAGTGATATAGATCTCATATTCATTCTCTCTAATTTTGATTAAATGGCTCTTTTAAATATGCTAATAATAGTCTACGTCGATAGACTACTTTGTAATATTCACTTAGGATGCACACTAAGGCTAGTAGAAATTAGGTCTCTTCTTAGTCAATCTCAGACTACATGCATTTCACATAAAGTGCTTTGAAGTTTCATAATGATAGCGTGCTCTCATCGGGGTTAATGCGCAATTATACGCTTTTCATGCTTATCTTAACGCTCAAATGTTTTATTTGCTTAACAAGACTGCCTGTCTGTTGTAAAAGCGTTTGACTTTTTTTAGCAATTTAGATAAAATATTCCTTACTTTATCTAATTAACACATGCTCCTAAGTGCTAAATGCTAACATGTTTTACATGATGATTACACTTAAAATTATCACATTCTGTATGCGTCATTTTACATAACTCTACGAGTTAATTAATGCACGTACACTATGCTTATTTAAATGGTAATGACAATAAATATACAGTCTTACACATTCTAATCTTGTTGATTATTGTGTTGATGCGTGCTTAGATACACTTGCATATTATATCTATATATCTTATGCATCTAGGTATATATATATATTATAAATTATATACTATACTATATTTCTCACACTATAATATTTTCCTTCGCGTTGGCGTCACAAATCTAAAAAGTCAAAAGAGTCGTAGAATGGTCTTAAATCTCCTTGAGTCTTCATTCACACCTTCCCTTAATCATTATCTCCCTTTCTTCCAAATCATCCACTCTTTCGTCAAGAAAAGGTTAAGAGATCACTAATCTAACGCTCTTCCAAGTAGGTTTTGACAAGTTCTTGAATATTTCAACCGCAATACAAGTATCTTCTACCTTGCAATGCGCAAATTGTAGAATCGCGGTCATATCCGACTAACACTACATTTCCAAGCACGTTATTAAAACACAAAATTTAAAACGCTCTTCTTTCTCTTCGACGAAAACACTCTATCTCTTCAACGAAACATTCTTTCTCTTTGACGAAAACATTCTTTCTTTTTTTGACAAAAACATTCTTTCTCTCTTCTACGAAATATTCTTTCTCCTCAGCACCGCCCTCGAAAACTTATTCCCTCCCTCTTCGAAGAAAACATCTTTCTCTTTGATGAAAACACTACTTTATCTTTGCTCACACTCTTCCTCTCACGTCAACCACGCCTCTACAACCCATAGAATGGATAATCTCGCGTTCCTCTACTATTTCTGCGACCTAACACCTTTAAGATAACCGTATACCTCGTCATATGATTGTTTTATGAACATTCACAATACTCAGAAGATCACCATCCATCTTGACATTGTCAAGCTCGTCGTCCTCATCTTGCGTTGTTTTATTTATTATTATTATTTATTATTATTATTATTTTTTTTCGTAACGAAACACACCGTGCTAAGATACGACTCATTTCCCTTCGAGCACCCAATAAATCTCCCCACACGACATAACAGCAGCGAGCAACACATTTCCTACCCTACCATTCGAAAAAAGTCGTCTGTGTCCTGAAGACTTAACAACAAGCCGTGATCAGCCACGACAATCTTTCTTAGTCCCCTCAAATGCTTGAGTCGTATACAAAATTATCTTCGTCAAGGTTTAGGAATGATGGAACACATCTTCCCATACATCCGTTTTCGCTTAAACTTTTCCTCCTCTTAACTATAGAACTCATCTCCTCGAGAAACAAACTCACTAGACCGTGATTCCATTCCATGTCGTGACAACTTAACTACTTCATCCGAAGTACTTTAAGTATTTTTAATTAGCGAAATGCAAATTAAAATGTCACTCTTTTTGAAAAATTCATCAATTTCTCCAAACATCCCTACCTTTTGGCGTTTGAAAACGCCCCTCGATCTATTCTGGCGGCACCCCTGATATATCTGGGACCGCGCAGAGCAACTTGATAAAACATTCAATTTTTTTTTTTTTTCCCTTAACCCTAACCTTCCCTCATCCTGCTATGGTTGACGCCTACTACACACCCAAACCTATACCCAATATCTCTCTATAATCAATGGTGTCTTCCATAACTCCTCGAACACTCCATAATCCTTCGTTGCTTATGTTTTCAAGAGTCAAGTGAATTTCATAATGAAATGTGTCTCATTATCAAACACATTCCCTTAGAAACGAATAGACTTACAATCCATCAATTCACAATAAATCCCCTCACATACAAACCTTGGTCCTCACATCTCGCATACGTCTTGTCTCAAGTTCATAAACGATTCTTCTCACTTCTAAACGTTCCTTTTCACTTATAATGAATTTCCCCATCTCTAACATTTTTTCTCACTTCTGTACGTTTCTTCTCTCTTCTAATAGTCTTGTACATTAAAATCCTCTTATATCCCATGACAACTTAATTATTACATCCGAAATATTTAGTGTAACTTGCGAATGCAAATTCACTACTCTTTCACAAAGACTTCCACTTTCTAGAAAGTGAAGAACATTAAAGAAGATATTAACAAATCTTTAACAGTGTTATTGAGTCCACCACACTGTTGAGATCTCTCATTATTAATTCCACAGAAAGAACTACCACCACATATCCACATCTCACTTTGTTCCTCAACATTGTCAACTAACAAAACACCAAACAAACCTTTAAATTCCCATCATCCACCTTTGTATCGATAGGATCATATGCACATCAATTGTTAGTGAAAATGATATAACCATCTTTCTATCAACCTCTCGTCAACTACGTGCCCTTCTTTAGTATCGCTCATCCTTTCCCACTTTTTAGCTCTATGAAATCATTTTCATTCACTTCCAAGAGCACATCGTCTCCATCATCATCTTATTTTTCTCTTTATTCTTCTAAATGTGTGTGTAGTGTATATATATATATAATATATATAAATAAATATATAGTATAATATATAAATATATATTGACATATTTTTCCAGATATTACATTGTCATTCGTCTACTTTTAAACCAAGCGCGCGCTCAATCAATCACATTCACGCCAAACCTAAACACCCCACTCCTCTTTGTGCTCAACTACAATACAACAGACATGTAATCGCAAGTTCTTGCGAATTATTAAACAAGCATACGCTCCTCCCACCACCCCCACCTACACCGACACCCCAATACAGTAACCGTCTCAAGACTACTTCTATAGTTTTCCACCAGCACTCCTTCTAAATTACGAACACTCAGAAAGTCACCTAAACTAACCAGTTTACAATCATACCCAACCACCACACAGCACACCCCGCGACTGGATTAATCTTCCGTCGTCAGACGACTATTCTACTACCAAGCATCTCCTCTGACACCCCCGCAATCCAGTCTGACACTAACCCACTTTCTAGAATAATAAAACCTATAAGTGCCAGTGAAGAGTCTAAGTTTATCCCCGAGCTTAATTGTTAATATGCTAGCTTTACATCGATTCACCTATGTCGCCACATTGTCCTACTCAATAACTTTGTCAACTCCTTTATTGATTAGCAACCAACAAATAACTCTTTGATTCCTTGGTTCCCCTAATAAGGGGAGCACTACCCCACAAGCTCGGGAGCCACGGTCACCCCCACAACTGAGTGAAGCGCACACCTCCTTTAACTCACTGGCTACTCAACCTTTAACATTACGCGAGCGCATATGACAACTATCTCAGAACTTTCACTTGAGCATATCCGCTACTGCGCAAACCTCTCTTTATTTGATACCATAGATACCAGTATCACGCGCCAAAGTCTAATATACTCAAGGAGCGAATGATATTATTCTCATGGGGGCTCAATGAGCAAAGAGGGGAGAGATAGGAGATATGCGGTAAATACAATGGAAGTTCTCTTGTTAAACCGTGAATTGATAGAAGCGTATCAACAAAGGGAATGATCAAAGCGCTCACCTTTATAGGAACGAGATAGGATTCGGAGCATTGACAAATGACGCACTAAGGGTTTACAATTGCTCCCACCACTCAACCCCAGCACTACTATGTTCACATCCTCCACTCCTCAACTAATCACCGCACCTAGCAAAAACTCACTTCCTAAAGACGCCAATCCTTCCGTCCCAATCCACCTTCAACTTAAGACACTACTATTTGCTCTGCGCGAAGTACCCATACAGTTCTCTCTCCTCTTTCACAACTAATGCAACATTTCTTCTCCACACCTCTCCTCAACGACCACAATCCCCTCTCTACAAACATTATCCAAAAGCGAAAAAAACACAAAATACACCCACCAACGCACTCCGGGATATCTCTCATATTCTATCATCACTTCTTATCCTAACCAACCACTAATAATACTATTCCCAAACACATCCTCTCACCTTTTCCCTTCATTCAAATAGATTCCATTAACCACATCTCGCAAGTATCCTCCCTTTTTCTCTTGCCTACTTCTTCACACTTTCAAAGACCCTATATCTACAACCTATCCCAAACAAACACTACAATCTCGACACCTTTACCTTTAACTTATCTCATCACCTTTCTTCTCGCATGATCCACAAACTTATAAAACCCCGAAGCACACCCTAACCTCTTACATCTAATTCGTCTCTCACTCATTTCTCAAAGAACCTCTAACCTATTATGGCCTCACCATTAACTACCTCCTCATATCACCTTTTTTGCTTCCACAAAAGGGAGAGAAGGCGATTGTAAACCGAGTAACACTTACAAACTTTACTATTGCTATCCCGTCATTACATAGTTTGTCATCATTAAAAGGGAGAGATTGTTAGTGGCAAATATTACGATAATTAATCCTATACGGATCTCATTTATTGGTTTGGTGCCTTGACAAAACCATAGCGCACTTCTGATACTAACAAATCAAACCCTAAAGTGCGCATTACTCGTAATCACAAATCATCAATGACAATAATACATGTCGGACCCAATACTCACACATAGTCAACATAAACTGACATCTCAAGTACCTACAATCAAGACGAACTTTGTGTTCTCTTACACCCTGACGTAATCACATAAGGTATGTATACAACAAATCAAAAACATGATTAGTGACAAGAAAATAATTTTTCTTATTAATCCCATCACATTTCTATCTACAAAACTATATTTTTACGAAATACACAAATTAGGTTTTCTAGCTTAATAAAAACAAAAATAATGTATTTATTTCTTCCGCGAGACACAATTCAAATTTTGAATCAGTTTATTTCCCCCAAAACTGAATTACAACTCAGCAGATAAACATCCCCACAAAAGGAACACAAATCAAAGCAAACAGACGACACTACAGTTCTAGGTGGCATGAGCCCCCTTCCACAGGATCGCGTACCTAACAACTAGCAGCAAACCCACCTCTCCTCTACGGCCCCCATATATATATGGGACCGCCGGAACTGCCACCAGCTGACCGTTGGATTTCCCTGCCTATAAATACTGCACTCTCTCCTGTATAAAATTAACCCTCTTTGCACAGATTTTTCAAATTCTTTTCTCTCTCTAAAATCCCCCCTTCTCTCTCTAAATTCTCCTTGATCACTAACTTAGTTTAATCTTGTTTAAATTGAATCCAAACATCGATCCTCTCATACTTTCCCTCATGTGGCAAGAGAAGAACTTCGAACATCTTCAAGATCCGAAGTATGTAGTCTAGTTAGTCCATTGTAACATTTGTTCCAAATAGCTCGAGTACATGTCTTCCAATCTTTATAGCGTGTCGATCCAAAAAGTTATATATTATGGATGGGTAGATTATGGGTTGGTTAATAATTTAAGGCCTTAAAATACATTTGTGAAGTGGTATATTGATACTAGCTAAGATTAGGACTCGACATCTAGCTTAGTGTTGGCAAATAATGTAGACGACGCGGTTTATATAGTTTAAGTGCCAAGAAAAAACACAAGGTTTTTCACACACCCACGCACTCCGTACGTCCCATCAAAAAATAACGAGTTTTGTTAACCCGCATAAGAAAAACCGACATCTAGCATAGTGACGAAAAATAATATAAGCAAATGTATAAGGTTTTCCTTCCTCCGCCGAAAGGGAGCTTGTTGAGAAGTGAAGTACTCTCGGTGGATACCGGGGAGTGTAAGTAGGCGAAGAGGAGCTTCGTGACCGACACCACTATAAATTACCAGTGTCGGTTTGCATTTCTTTTACCATTCTCTTTACTTATGTCTTTACATTATTGCTTTACGTTTAAACCTTGTATTGTGCATATGATTGTGTAAGTGTTGTGTAATGTTGTGTAGCCATGTTGTGTTAGCCACTTTGTAAGTAAACATTGTGAGTGTGGAAATATTGATAGAAAGATGCACTGGTTTATTGTACAATCAATTATTAGACACATCATATATAGCCGTCAAACATAATTGGATTTGGGGGGGAAAAAAATACAAAAGATCTAGTACGAAAAACCTCTTCTGGAGGCGGTCCTATAAATTGGGCGGCTCCCTGATGTACTAGGCAGCCCTCTTATATTTATAGGACCGCCAGTAGAGAGTGATTTAATTTTTGTATTAACTAATTTAAAGATTTATAATGGAAATGTATTCACCCCCCCCCCTCCCCCCCCTCTAAAAACGGTTTTATTCCACAGAATTTTAAGAAGAGAAATCAAGCCACCAGGTCAAGCATTGATCACGAATCCATTAGAAGACATCGTGTAATTTTTACTCTCTTAATCGTTCGATTTTAATTGTTTGATTACGCTTGTATAATTACAATGGTTGTTAGGCTAGTTAACGGACGATTCAAAACATAAAAATTGGGTCGTTGTGTTCAAAATAGTTTTTCCTACGAAAATGAGTATTTAGTCGACTATTATTTTATATATGTTTTTATAAAATATATGTAAATGATTATTATTTATTTAGTAGCCATTGGTGTCACGGGCAAGCGTTGTCCGTAAAAATAAAACTTTGACTCGAATATTCGTGTTTTTAACAAAAGTTTTTGAATAAAATGTAAAATATTTTTAAATATTTTTATTAAATAAATTATGATAATTAAATATAATTTAATTATTTTCACGTCGGTATGCGTTGTTCTCGTTTTCAAGCCAAATAAGTTTGAAAAATAAATTCATAAATGAGAATTTTGTAATAATAAATATGATTTATTATTTAAATATGTTTCGAAAAATTACCGGTTACGCGGTTATTGTTTTTATGTGACGGTAAAAGGTCAAAAAGTCAAGTCGGAACCAAAAAGTCAAAGGGTAAAATAGTAATTTAAAATTCTGAAAATTGCCAGTTGTCACAGACGGGCCTACGAGATCTCTTAAAGCTTTTTTTGTATAGCGCTGCTAGAAATGACTTCTTTCTTTCACTATATGCCTCGTGGAGCCATTCATCGATGGCCATAATAAGCCTTTGCTTTCTAGCGCAGGCAAGTGCCATTTGTTTTTTGTTGAATGCCTACATCAGCATCCAGATTGGAAATTTAAAATCCGTAATTAATTTGTTTGCTTTGTGGTTTAGGCTTATCAACATGCGAGTTCTGTCGTTTAGTCTCTCTCCGAGGAGGATATTAATGTTAGATTCTTGGTTCAGTTAGATAAATCGATTCATTTATTGGAGACTTTAATTTTTGCTTATCTGAGGCTACATGTGCTTAATTTTTTTATTAAATGTCGTAATCATAATATGATAAAACCGTTCTTCTGAATAATTTATTGCGTATGCAGCTTCTTGAACCTAGGAGATATATTTGGCTGTTAAAAGCCTAGTACGGTCTCCTGATGCTGCTTTCGCAGGTATATTTCATTAACGCAATTTCCATATAATTATGTAACTAGTATATCATTCAGGTCATTGTTTTATACGTGATCTTCTCAATTGTTGCAACAAAGTACGGCCTTTAAGATATTAAGGACTCGTTTGAAAACGATGCCCTCATATTCCTTTAAAAGGGAACAAACAACTCATGCATTATCAGACAACACTTGAATGAAGATCCTCGTTATTTACATAATGGAATAGACTTTGTATCTTGGCTGCAACGCTTTGAGCAAATGCAAAAGCAACATCGTGTCCATCTTAAATCATGAATTTTATCTCACCATAGTTCCATTTCCTCTAAGTGTTGTCCTCTTTTCCTTCTTTTGACTTAGATGTCACCATTTCGACCCATTTACATTTAAATGGGTCCATTTGGGGTTCCTTTTAGTTTAATCTTAATCACAACCCATTTGTAGGATGTAAGAGACGTTAAAATGTCTGAAGAAAACAAGGAAGCTTTAAAGGTACCAGATATAAGCATGCCCCTTTCTAGATTGTCGTTTAAAGGTCCTTGACAAATACTTATCTGCAATTACAACCATCGTACATGAGGATTAACTTTTATAATTTGTGTGAAGTTCTAATATTTGTATCTTTTCTGATTTACTGAATCCTCATGTTGTCATGGATCATTTAATTTTCACAGTTGGACAAGGCCGCCAATGTGACTTGCCAATTGGTGATCCATCTTGTGTAGGTTGAGGCACATAGGGTCACATGTATTCTCATTTGACAGATTATGTAATGCAATTAATTGAGTAATGCAATTAACTTAGTGTTTCTAATTTGAATGTTTTTGTTTTGCATAGCAAGGAGGTGCATCCATCACTTTACTCGAGATCACTGGAGGCAAGGGTTCAGTCAAAGTTAATGGAAGTTGTAACCTTTATATGTATGGCACATACATGCTTTACATGGTTTGATTATGAGATATTTAAGCTTCTAAGTACACTCTTTGTATAACATGTAATGTTAATACTTTAATAAGTAACTTACTTTGTTAGAGTATCTTACATAAAATGGATTTTTTTTGCCACCCGCAGATTTTGTGGGTCTATAGTTTAATTTGAATATATATAACCAGACATGAATGATGTTTACTTTTGGTCATTATATTAAAAAATACATAGGTGATAATATAAAAAAATATACAAAGCAATGAAATATCACTGGTGATATTAAAAGATGAAAAAGTATACTTGTTTGTTTTTGAAATATCACAAGTGATATTAAACATTAAATATCTTTATGAAATATCATGACATGTTATATAAGTTAATGCAACGCTTGTTTGGTTTTGAAAATACGTCGAGTTTTTATTTTTGTGGTTTGCTTCCTTTTTATTTATTTTGGTATTGGTAAGTGACACTTGCTTATCACTTGTGATATAACATTGTATCAAAGTTGAAAAATATTTAAAAGGTCTGTCTTAATCACTTTAGAGTAATATCATGTGATAAAGTAATTAAATATGAAACTAGTCACTTTAGAGTAATATTTGAGGTGATATAGCCAAACATGAATGATGTCTACTTTTGCTTATTTTATTGTTTTATCGCATGTGATATTACTCATATGTAAAATACTAGAATTAGTGTCATAATATATTGCTTTATCACATAAGATGTTACTCTTAAGTGATTAAAAACAACAATTTAAATACTCTTCATCTTCCTTACAATGTTAAAGCACAGAAGATAAATAAGTGTTACTTACAAATATCAAAATGAATAAAAATGAAGCAAACTATGAAAATAGAAACTTGACGTAGTCTTAAAATCAAACAAGTACATGCATTGCTTTTGAGCAATATAAGAATTTGCCTAAAGAGGCTTAACTCTTTTAATCCTACTAATAGTATATTATCGCAAGTGATTAGATAACATTGATTACATGTTAAGAATTTCAAAAATAACCACAATTAGTGTCACATTATATTGTTTGATCACTTGTAATATTAATCATATGTGGAATACCATAACTAGTGTCACGTTCTATTTCTTTATCACATGAGATTTTATTATTATTTATTTATCACTGGTGATATTACAATGTCGGTCGTAATAAGTGTTAAGCCACGAGCAAATCTTAGTTAATAAAAGTTCACATTTTGTTTATCACCGTTGATATTACAATGTCAAGGGTAATAATAATTGTTAAGCTACAAGTGAATCTTAGTTGATAGCAGTTATATTTATAATCGGTGATATTACAATCTCAAGGGTAATCGGTGTTAAGCCACGAGGGAATTTTAGGTGATAAAGGTTATATTTATCATTGGTGGTATTACAATCTTAGGGGTATTCAGTGTTAAGCTACAAATGAATCTTAGTTAATACATGTTCTGAAGGCGGATTTGGCAGGTCTAAAGGTGATGTTAATATTATACCTAGTGGTTAGGGGTTTATGATTTTTGGTATAGGGTTTAGTGGTTAGGTGTTTAGGGTTTTCGGTATAGGGTTTAATGGTTAGGGAGGGGGTTTAGGGTTTTTGATATAGGGTTTAGTGGTTAGGGGTTTAGGGTTTTGGTATATGGTTTAGTGGTTAGGTATTTAGGGTTTTTGGTATAGGGTTTAGTGGTTAGGGGTTTAGGATTGTTGGTATATGTTTTAAAGTTTATGTATATATCACTTATGGTATTATACCTGGTGGTTAGGGGTTTAGGGTTTTTGGTATAGATTTTAAAGTTTATGTGTATATCACTTGTGATATTATACCTAATGGTTAGCGGTTTAGGGTTTTTGGCGTAGGGTTTAGTGGTTAGGGGTTTAGGGTTTTTGGTATTGGGTTTAGTGGTTAGGGAGGGGTTTTAGGGTTTTTTAGTATAGGGTCGTGATAAGTGTTAAGCCACGGGCGAATCTTAGTTAATAAAAGTTCACATTTTGTTTATCACCGTTGATATTACAATGTCAATGGTAATAATAATTGTTAAGCCACGAGTGAATCTTAGTTGATAGCGGTTATATTTATAATCGGTGATATTACAATCTCAAGGGTAATCAGTGTTAAGCAACGAGTGAATTTTAGCTGATAAAGGTTATATTTATCACCAGTAGTATTACAATCTCAAGGGTAATCAGTGTTAAGCCACAAATGAATCTTAGTTAATAAATGTTCTGAAGGCGGATTTGACAAGTCTAAAGGTGATGTTGTTTTCAAATAGTCCTAGAGTATCACATGTGGTAAAGAAAGTTTACGTATATATCACTTGTGATATTATACCTAGTGGTTAGGGGTTTAGGGTTTTTGGTATAGGTTTTAGTGGTTAGGCGTTTAGTATAACACCCTCAAAAATGTGTCGCAGCAGAAATATGTCCGGGAGTGTTACTTCATAATACACAGCGCTAGATACAAGAGAACGGCCTCTAAATGTGTCGTTTGAAAGGTAATCTCGTTGATTTCTTTGAAATTGATATAACATTTGTCCCATAATTGCATCACAATGAAAAGCTTGAAAACAACCCAACGAGATTTGATCATCTGAATATAAGTAGAAATCCATAAATGAAATCTTGTAAATTTTAGACTCCAGTGCACATCAAGTAGGCCAAGCATTTAATTCACCTGAGAAAAACATGCTTAAAAAGTGTCAACATAAAGTTGGTGAGTTCATAGATTTGTTTAAGTATAAATGATGAACCAAAGTTCTGTAAAGTGTGTATGACCGTTTCAAACCTTGTAAGTTCCCCAAAATGCATGTATGAATGTCATAAATCAAAGAGTTTGTAGAAATAAAGCATGACCTATTTCAAACACCAATAGTCACAAAAATGTACGTAGAAAATTGTGACCGACAAATTTACAAAGTATGTAATGCCACTTTATATTCAAGTGGCAACGTAAATGTTAAGTGTTATCAAACCATTAATACCATTACTCTAAGTTCATGAAACTGTGACGTAACTTGTAATTTAAGGCCACTTTAGTCATGGGGGGCGAAGACAGTAAGAATGGTACCCATCGTCAAGATGTGTTCCCATCCAAGAACACCGGGCAGTAATAAAAAGATAATGTTCCCATCGTGTGTGTTTCCCTCCCAGAACAACCCGGGCATTTAAGAAAATATATTTACCCATGCATAATAAGTGTCCTCTAAGGACACCCTAGCATTTTCTAGAAAATTATATGTGTATTTGATTGTTGGCCCCGCAGGCGCCACATTCCAAACGTACCGACATGGTATAAACGTCCCCCCGTTGTTCCCGTGATAGCTAGTCACTCGAACGGGGATTGTCCAATCCAAATAGATCGATCTTATAACATTCCGCGCTTACCACTCCGAAGTAATTAACAGTTCATGCAACTTAAGCTATCCATAATTCAAAAAAATATAAGGTATGTGGGGGTTTGCGTTCAAAAATTAAAACCAAGTATTGTATCTCCTCGCGAGATATAAAATGAGTATGGTGGACCTACAGTAATCAACCATGTAAATGCATATTTGTAAACAAGCATGTTCACACCGATATCTCGACCCAAAACAGTATATGAAAACCAGTAAAACAAAGGGGCTATAAACTCACATGATGTTGTATGAACGATTTTGCAGAACTGCACATATTAAGCACAGCACAAACGGAAAGACCAGAACGGCTCGATCAAGAAGTTGCGATTTATCTTAACAGCTAAGTCCCACTAGCCTAGGATAATGTATTTGGGCTTCCGATGAATGTTTTACATCAACGCACACGTTGAAAAAAGATTTAGATTTAAAGTTGTAATAGTTTGTATGGTTGATGTTAATAATAAATTGAAAAGTGAACGCAAAAGTATGTAATATAGATCGTATAAATTACATATGAAAAATAAACCCTTATATAACACTTAACCGTGCCTTATAATAACGAAAATAGACAATCCACAAGATTTTTATGTGACGAATATAATACTTTTACAAGGTATTAATATAAGGAACGTGAGAAAATAATGGAAACAAAATATTTTCGAAACATCCACTATACATTAATAAAAAGTATCTGCAATAAAAATAGACACACACGTTTTTAAGTTATGAATTAAACAACCGCTTTGTGAAAAGTCTTTTTACAAAAGTTTTATGATTTTACCTTCTCGTCCGGATTTATAAAATAATAATTTTATAAATTAATCTTTCTTCATATTGACTTAATTCGTAGCTAAAACGTTTTCTCATTTGTAAGAAGAATAAGATACATATTCTTGTCGAGTTATGTACCGTTATAAATTTAGACATATCATTAAAATATAACTTATTCCCTTTTACCTAGGTTTATAGAATAATAAAGGTTTAGTAAAAATTACTAAATATAGAAACTTATATAAATTTCGCCATGACATTTCAAATTTATATCGATTCACTGTTTATATTAGAACTAATTTCTTCCACTTAATAACAAAATCAATATTTCAAACATCCGCGTGTTTTAAATATCTATATATATATTTATATTTATATATAAACTAAAACAAAAGTAATAATTTTTTACATTTATTTTAACCATTTTAACCACCAATATGAGTATTCCGGTTTAATTTATAAATTTTAATCGATATATTTTTGTTAGAATTATATAATCCAAACTCACCCCTCGATGTATTCGCAAAACCAAACGCGCCCTTATGTTGTCTCTCCAAATAAACAAACCCACCCTTATGTGGTTTTAAACCCGTATCCAAACTGCACCTCCTTTGTGGTTCTTTAAACCCAAACACACAAGCCCTTTTATGGCTTGTTAATTCAAACCAAACAACACACCCCTTTTTGCAATTCAGGCTATCCCAAACCACCCGTAAACGTCAAACTGTCAAACCAAACACGATCCCCATTGGCATATTTTGTTAAACCAAAAGACGCACCATTTTGTTGTCTTCTCTTAACCCAAAACGCTACCCTAATCTAAATTGCAAACCAAAACACCCCTGTTTGTTATCTGCTAGTACCAAACAAACACCCCTATTGGGTTTCCTACACAACTAAACACACCCTTATGTTGTTTCGGTTAAGCCAAACGCACCCTATCGGTATCATAACAGCCAAACAGCCCCCTTTGGCTGTTAAACTCGCAACCAAACGCACCTTACGTGTGAATAACAACCGAAAAATCCAAACGAAAAACACCCCATGGTGGTGGTGACGCCAAACGCACCCCTGTGTGGTGGTGGCAGTCAACCAATCGCACCCGTGGTGCGGTTATAGAAAAACCAACAGCAGCCGAGCTGCTGAACCACGCCACCAAAACATAAGCACCCATTTGTGGTGTTATCTATAAACCACAACACATTACACCCAATTCGATATGATAACACAAAACAAAACGCCCCTTGGGCTGTTAATATCCAACTAACCGCAACACCTTGATGACGGTTTAAATAATGAAACCAAACATCACCCTTGGCTGTAAACCCACAACCCGACACACCCCTTGGTTGTTTACCGACCAACCCAGACTCACGCCCTTGGGTGGCTGTGAACCCATAACCTGACGCACCCCTTGGTTGTTACCACCAACCCGACGCACCCCTTGGCTGTGAACCCACAACCCGATGCACCCCTTGGTTGTTACCACCAACCCGACGCACCCCTTGGCTGTGAACCCACAACCCGACACAAGAAAATAAGAAGTCATTAAAAACAGAAAAACCCTTGATGGTGTGACGATGTGATGGAGGTGGCTGTTGTGATGTTGTGGTGCAGCAGCTGTGGTTAGCAAGGAGGGGTGTTGGAGCAGCATTGTGGCGATGAGGTAGTAGGATTTCGGATAGAATCGGGGGTGGCGGGAAGAGTTTTGCGAGCTAGGGTCCCTGTGAAAGTTGTTTCCGGACAAACTTTTCCTGCGCGGGACTGTGGTGCCCTGTGGCCGGACTCCGGTGAGAGGGAAGAGAATTTCATATTTGTGTGGTTGTGTTTTTGAAAAAAAAGAAATGATATGTATATAATTCTATATATATATATTAAAACTTATAATTAAATTTGACAAATTCTAATAATTTTGGGTAAATTTTTGTAAATATTAACCACAGGGACAAAGGTGTGACTTTGAGTATTATTTCGTAAAAATAGTGGTTCGTGACGTCGATGAGACACCACTTAATCGGAACGAATTAAAATACGAAACATTACCCATTGGCTTTCGGAATCATTTTTCCTATAAAAATGAGTATTTTACTTGATAATATTTCAAGAAAATATTTTTATAACATTATAAAAAATTTGTTACTTATTTGTGACCCGACTATGCTTGACCGAAAGTTAAAAATGAATGTCAACATCGAACATCTGCGTTATCAACAAACGGCTTATGAAATAGAATGATTATATGATTTGTATTTAATATTTTTATTAAATAAATAGTGATATATTAAAAATAAATTTAATTTATTTTTGTGTCGGTACAAAAAAACACGTTGCGGCAGTTTCAAAAAACTTTGCGGTTGTTTTAGCTCCTCTTCTTTTCTGCTTGGTTTTCAATCTCTGGGTAAAACTAAAAAGTTGTCTGAAATATCGTTTTACATCAAATTGCTTTAGGGTCCGAATCGTGAAAACGTGATTTAGTGGTTCGTTGTTGATAAATCAACTATGAATTAATATATATCCTTTTTCGTTTTCGAATCAAATAAGTTAAAAAAAAATTGTACTCGAGGTGTGTAATAATAAATACGATTTATTATTGAAATATGTTCCGAAAATTTTACCAGTTATGCGGTAATCGTTTTTATGTGACAATAAAAGACCAAAAGTCAAAAAGTCAAGTCAGACTCGAAACGTCCAAGGTTAAAATAGTCCTTTAAAATTTCGAGAATTCCCGGATGTTACATTTAGGGTTTTTGGTATACAATTTAAAGTGTTATGATAATCACTTGTCCTAGTGATTAGGTGTTTGGGGGATTTTTTTGTATATGTTTATGGTTAGGGTTTAAGAAATTTTGAGATTCGTCTAGTTTTTATTACTCATAATTTGCTTCCATTTATTCTAGTTTGATTTTTGTAAGTGTACAACAATGTTTATCACTTGTAAAATAATATTGTTATTCAAAAAGATAAAAATATTTAAAATGGGTATAGTCTTAGTCATGTTAAATTTTATATCTCAGGTGATGAAAGTAATAGAACATGAAATTAGTCACTTTAGATAATATCTCAGGTTTATATAAGACGATGTCTACTTCTTACTCCTTTATAAATCTTTATCACTTGCTAATATTAATCATAGATGTAAATAACCAAAATAAATGTTACATCAATTCTTTATCACCTGTGATATTACGACATAAAATTGAACTCATATATTGAACACCAGAACTAATGTCACATTATATTGCTTTATCACATGAGATATTACTCTTAAGTGACTAAGAACGACAATTTTAATACTTTTCATCTTCCTTACAGAGTTATATCACAAGAGATAAATAATGGCACTTAAAAATACCAAAATGAATAAAAATAAAGCAAACTATGAAAATAAAAACTTGGCGTATACTCAAAACCAAACAAGTGTTGCATTAATTTAGCAAAGGTTTGAAGCAAAATAAAAATTAATCTAAAGAGGCTTAACTCTTTTATTCTTACTAAGAGTATAGTATCTCAAGTGATACATAACATTGATTACATGTTTAAAAGTTTTTAAAAAGAACACAACTTTTGAGCAAAGTTTCATTCTTAAGCAACACTAAACTGATAGTAAAAGATTTCTTGTGCCTGAAAAGTATGAAATTATTAGAAAACACATATGTGATAATATATAAGAAAAAATATACAAATCAATGAAATATCACACGTGATATTGAATGTTAATAAACATACTTTGTTTATGAAATATCACAAGTGATATTAGACATTAACTATGTTTATTAAATATCAAAAGTGATATTAGACATTATATAACAAGGGTGACAATGGTTGCACATTGCGATGAAGCATTGTTAAACTTTTTACCAGATATGCTATGGATGTTGCTATTTGTCAACAATTATCTACGTTAATTCGGATGCTTTATACATATGACAAAAAATTAAGAGAAAGTTAACCCGGTTACAAGTTCTACTTATTAAGTAGGAAAAAAACGGACAAAATGATACATAATGAAAATACCAACGTAACGATACCATCGTACACCTGATATATAGTTACAAAACATCTATAAGCAAGATCAAAATCCTTACACAAATTAAATACATATCTCTTTCTACATACATTTGACATATCACTTGTTTATACATTTAACAAGTTCGAAACAA
>BQNB010042985.1:0-45781 GCA_026074375.1 Tanacetum coccineum | reverse complement strand
GTTTCTAACAATCTTCCCCCAATGTGATGTCATATGGAATTACTTACAATGTATCCTACAAGTACAAATACAAATGCTCCAACTTGAATCTTTCCATTACTTTCAGATGATACAATGTAATTTGTATAAACTGAGTTAGCTTCCCCCAGTTCACACTGCATATCTTTACACAGCAAACTCTGAAACTGTGATGTAGCTTCATAGAAGAAGAAGTAAAAGTAGAGGTACAAGTAGAAGTAGAATATGAGAATCAGAGAAGTAGAAGAAGCAGAACAAGAAGCCAACCACAACAAACTCTGCTTCTGCTTTGATGAATATCCGTTCAGGGGAACATGCAAGGAATCGGCAATATCTTCTCACGTATGCACATACTTTACACACTAACCATCCAGAGGTTGAAAGCATACAATCCATCTCCATAGGATGGAAACGGACTTGAAGACAAGAAAGAAAGAAATGAAGGTGAGAAAAGTACACATTTCTTCCCTTTGATTAATGCAATCTATCGAATACTTCCTTTTCTTCCCCCTGATTGCATTCGATGACCATCGAAAAAATCATAATCTAAGTACGCCTGAATATTCGATAGAACAACCATGTGTGAAGTAGAATAAATTCGGTTAAGCATGAGAATCAACTGCCAATGAACAACCTCTATTTGTCTCTTCTCTGACTGGTTCAATTCCAACCTCGCATTCTGTTGGCTTTCTGTAATGGCTACTGATGGAGAAAACTCAACATGACAAACTCGATACTGAAGTAAGTTGTGACTTAAGCTTGCACTATCCGGAAAAATCTATTGAAATATCCTCAACTACGTGAGTCACTGAGCACTACAACGTAACTCCTTAAAGTGATAGCTACTTTGTGGATAAAAGAGAGAAAGAAACACAAAAGTAACCAGATATTCAAGTCTTCATGACAATCCTTATATGCTCGAACAAGTCATCTTCGTTGCAGAGGTAGAAAGGCCAGAAGATGAAATAAGTACACTTCCCCGAGACATATTACTTCAATATCGAATAAGTAATAAAGAATCAACCCCGTAGTCATTTGTTGCGATTAAATCCCGAGACAAGCCTTTTAAACGGTTTTCGTGAATCTTTTATCCGGATCGTTTTAAGCAATAAGTGATGTTTTTTGTTTTTGCATTTTTAGCCACAATAGTTCAAAATTCAGCCTATATCCTAAATTATGAAAGCATTTTCGGATATGTGATTATTCCAGCCCCACTTCAATCTTGTATCAATTCAGTCCAAAGAATTATTTCGGTGTGAGGTCCAACTGCCAGTCTAGTTTCGGTAAGTACACATCAAAATCCATTATATCCCGACCCATATTTAGACCAATAAAAAAGATACTGCTAGTCATTGATAACTCAAACCCTATCCTTAATTTCAATTCATATCAACACGCCTCCACCTTATCTCTCTAAACCCTGCACGTCCCTATTTTCTTATGAAGAAACAGTCAAGTATAACCCTTTCATCAACATAACTGATCCACATCTTAAGTTCAAAGATAAACACATCCTAACTTCTGCTAATCTTTGATTCACAACCCAACATGAAAACTTTTTCGTTTATCTCCTACAAACACAACAACCATGAGAATCTTTTACATAGACACAAACCAACAAATCATTTAGTCAACACTTTTAACATCAATTAATAACCCATGATGATAAGAAGGTTTTGTCTTCAAGATCCTTTCAGGGTCTCGGGTAAAGTTTTCTTTGTGATTGTTTTTTGTTTTTGTGTCAAGATCGATGATGAAAAAAATAATCTTTTTCGTGATGTTGGATCTGTGAAACGTCACTACTTTATAGTATATCACAAAATGATGACTGAGATCTTGTTATCATTAGAGTCTAGGTTCGAGTCTTGTTAGTGTTGGATTTGTTTGTGGAGGTTGATGTAGTAGTTTTGGATGTTATCTGTGGGTTTTTTTTCGGGTAAGATGTGTATCTGAGTGTGGACTCAATTTCAGTATCGAATTTGATATCAAAATTGTTTGTCGAAAATGTTATGGTGGATTTGTTTGTATTCTTTGAGATCTTGATAAAACTCATTTTCGGAATCCATCAAAATCTGGGTAATAGCAGTTATAACATCGAGTTTGACCGTTGACCAATAGTCAACTTTGAATTTGACTTCTGAATTTGATATTTGACCAGTCAACATCGAGGTACAGATCTGAGATTAGTTTCGAAATTGCTTAATAATCAGTAGTTGATATCAAAATTTGTCTAACTAACCAAAATTGAACAAATCTTACGATAAAATCGTAAGCAGTCAATCTCGATATAGTCAAACATATCAAAAAAGTACAATAAATCTGCTGTAATAAGCTGAGATCACAAATAAGCTCACGAAATATATATATATATATATATCAACCAGAATAAGCAAAAAACTCAGCAAACGCCAAAATTGACTGAATAAACTGAATCGAATAAGCTTTAATAAGCTGAATCTGCTAAAAATCCACGTCTGGTCGAAATAAGCTGAAAATAAGACGAATAAGCTGAACGAATAAGCTCTAAAACATCATAAATCACCTATGCATCTCTGATACCACTTGAGAGATTTCTTGATTCACGATCTCGGGAGGTCGGGGATGATGGAAATAAATAAAATCCATTTTAGAGAGAGAAATTGATTTATTATTGAATGATTAGTGAAAATTACAATTGTGAGATTCACCCCTCTAAGGAAGATTAGAGGGGGTATTTATAGCCTAAACACAAGCCATCTTTGGGCTAATTACACTTCTAGTCCTTGTGTTTAAGACTATTTAGAAACTAATGTAATTTCTATATAGACACCATATTTTTAATCCTAACACAACATTAGTGCAAGCTTAAGTCACAAGAACGGGGAATTCTACTTCAATTTCAAGTTTGGTATATCGGCTTTGCTCCATCAGTGGTCACTTCAAATAGCCTACAAAGGGGTTGGTAAAGATAGTCAGAGAGAGTTTATGAGTAGAGATTTGATCAACAGTTGATTCTCACGGGATAGATGTGAGCTAATTTATTCTTCTCACAAGATTTCAAGTATATATGCGTATAATGTTTTGCTGATTCTGAGGTATCAAAACCAGCAAGGGGGAAGGAGACATACATCTGAACGCACAACGAGTACACGTAATGAACTTCATGCATTTTTCTTAATTTAGGTTATTCCAAGAAGACAAATGTCATAACCGCAGAGAAAAATAGCGTTTTAACTTGTGGCTTTTGATGTATTATTCCAACTACATGGGGGAAGAGATGTAAGAAACAGTTTTTGATGATAAAAGAGGTACACAATGGTATGATGATTCCTATCCTACAGGAAGAAATAAGTTCATCCGGGAATTAGTTGACTTTGGTGTTATCATTTCAACTACTTGGAGGGTTTAATTGTTTACATCCGGGACTTAGCTAACCTTAGGTGTTACAAGAAATGTCATCATTATCCTGAAGAAAGGAATGCGCACGTCCGAGACTTAATTGACTTTGATGCTACGATTTCGACTTTATGAATGGGATAGAGTGTGTACATCAGGTTTTTAGGCTTTATACAATAAGACTGATTGCATCTCTTCAACCACATGGGGGAAGAGATATCTTGATATTTTTAAGTATGCATTATTTAAACTTACAGGGGGAAGAGTTATGAGAAGATTTATTCAAGCGTGAGAAGATACGTCGCTGATCCAGTTAATGTTTCCCCAAACAGCTAATCACTAAGCTTATTATCAAAGGAGCAATATTTGATGTGGTTTGCTACTAATTCCGTTGTGCACTTAATTATTGTAAGCTTGAAAGAAAGCTTTAAAACTGCTCAAGAGAGGATTTCTTATTTGGGGGGAAGCTTTAAAAGCTTCTAAACAAAGAATATGTGGCATGAATTAGGGGGAAGCTAATTCAGAAGCTTCTCCTTAACCAGAAGTGTATGAGTTACTTAGTTCATGCCTACTACAGTATTTCTCCTACAAGGTACTACAAAGATGATTCATGGTGGAGTACAAACTTGAAGTCAAATGAAAAGCAGATTCTAGAAAACTTTGACATGACCAGAAGTGCAGGAAAATGAAGTTTTTCAAGACATGCAGCTAATTCATAAACTTCGAGATGACCAGAAGTATATGAAGAAATTTGAGTCTTCAAGTAGATCAAAGGCCACTGAAGACATCATCAGCATTAGAAGCTTCTTGGAAGTTCTTGCTCTTAATCATTATGTACTTGTTAGAAAAATATTGTAAGTAATTCCATATATCGTCTCATGGGGGAAGATTGTTAGGACTTCGTTTTATGTGACGACATTACGGAATTGCCATAGTTTACCATACCATCATACGTAGGGACTAGAGTAGTCAACTTAGCATACTTATGTATTAGATGGTGGTATAAATACCCCTCTATTGCTTCCATAGAGGGGTGAGACTCTTGTAAACATTTTACTTTTCATACAATAACACATACATTTTTTTTATCTCTCTACTCTCTCTCTTTAAAGATGATTATCATATTGTTATCCCATAAGATTCTAGCCTAAAACAACGATCGGGAGGTCAGGGAGGATTAAAGAGAAAGAAAGCCATATTATTGAATTGTAGAGAGAGAAAGGGAAAAGTGTGTGTTTCTAGAGAGAGAAAGAGAAACATACACTTATGAGATGATACATAATGAATCCTCACCCCTCCAAGGAAGTATGGAGGGGGTATTTATAGGTCTAGACAAGGGAAACTATTCCAACTTAACAATTCTAGTCCATGCGAGTCTTGCCTAATGATAACTAATGTAATTCCGGATAAGTCAACATATTTTAAGGCTAACAATCTTCCCCCAATATGTGTACATACGGAATTACTTACAATGTTCCTATCAGGTACAAATACAACACAAATAAAGTCTTCTAAAGCGCTTCCATAGCTGAAGATGTCTTTTGAGTTCTCCTAGTCTTGAAACTTGTACTTCACCTTGGATCTTCAGTGTCTTTACTTATACAAGAACCATTATAGTATGCATGAGTTGGATTAACTTCCCCCTAATTCATGCAGCATGTCTTGAAAAGCTTTCTTCTTAGACTTTTTTTGGCGAAGTTTCTGAATCAATTTCCCCCCAAACCAACATCCCTATCTTGAGCAGATTCTGAAACTTTGATGTAGCTAGAAAAAACTTCTATTTGACATTTATGTGCATAGCGGAATTTTGTAGAAGTAGAAAACCATATCAAATACTACTGCTACTTGTCATTGGGTCTTGGTGAATATTCGTTTGGGGATACATGCAAGAAATCAGCAACAATTCTTTTCACATATGCAGAATACTTCACAAACCATATTAAGTAAAGTAGTATATACTACTTCCCCTTGGAAGTTGACATGGTAACATCAAAGTCAACTAAGTCCCGGATGTACACATTTTCCCCCATGATGATTGCGAACTCTCGGAAGCATCATTGTCGTGTACGTCTAAATACTCGAGAAGTTCTTGTCTTAAGCACACATATTGAAATCCAAATGAACCATTACCCTCTTGTCTTAAAAAACTGTAGTAGGAGGTGAAGCAAGAATCAAGAAAACTTGGTATAATCAAGGTCTTGTATATGAATGTCATTGAAGGACTTTGAAAATTTTGCTTAGACTGTGAAGTACCGTTGTCTTGGAATAGGACAATAATATCCCGTGAGAATTGCTGATTACATCTCAACCTTTATACTCTCTGGCTAACTTACCAACCTCGTATTCTGTCAGCTATTATTGTGATCACTTGGTGTAGGAGATTTAATCTAGAAGAAACTTGGGATTTGAAGATAAATCACAAGTTTAGGGGAGGATTGTTGGGAATAAATCTTCACAAGAGTTAATACTGCCAAGGTATAACTAACAGTACTAATGGAGTTAGTACTGCCAGTACAAACTTAGTACTGCCAGAGTTAGTTAATACTGCTAGAAGAAAGATTAATACTGCTGATGGTCGAAGCTGCTGACTTGGAGATAAGGATGCAAAGAGAAAAATAAGGAATGTATATCTGTTATATTTGTATTTGAATTGTAACAACTTCCAAATAGTTCGGCATTTATCTTGTAAAGGACTCCTTGTTTGTATAAAAGGAGATCCTAGTTTAAGGTTTAAATAGAGTTGTTTTATGCTTAAGAGATTAAGATACATTTTAGAGAAAGAATAGCTTCAAGGTTTGTAACCCTAGTACTACAAGAGTACTCGTATTATTCTAATAATATTGAAGCAGTTTGTGTTTTATTCATTGTTCTTTGGTTGTTACTGTTCCATTGATAATTACCTCTAGAGTATCAAAGTGTAGATTCCGCATACACTTTGGTATACAAACAAAGTCTCAACCATTGTTATTTTGGATTCATCCAAGGTAACAAACACTTTACTACGTAAAGAATCGATCAAGGCGTGGGATCAACAAGTGGTATCAGAGCCTGTGCTTTGAGAAACTTTGATCTAGGAGTAATGGAGTTGGAAAATTCTCAGAACAATGCGTTGGCAAAGCTTCCCATGCTCAAACTCGGGGAGTATGAGATGTGGGAGATAAGGATCAAACAGTACTTTCAGATCCAGGATTATGCTCTATGGGAGGTCATAGAGAATGGGAATTCGTGGGTACCTATTCCTGTTACAGCAACAGAAACTGGTCCATCAACAGGATTGAAGATGACTGTGCCTTCTACTGCTGAAGAAAAGACGGCTAAAAAGAATGATGTAAAGGCCAGAAGTCTTCTGCTCATGGCACTGCCTAATGAACATCAACTTACCTTTGATCAGTATGTTGATGCTCAATCAATGTTTGCTGCTATTAAAGCTCGATTTGGAGGGAATGAAGCAACAAAGAAGACACAGAAGGCCTTGCTGAAGCAACAGTATGAAAACTTTAATGCTTCAAGCTCAGAATCACTTGATTCTATCTTTAACAGGCTTCAAAAGCTTGTTAGTAGATTGGCAATTCTGGGTGTAGTTACTCCTCCAGAAGACCTAAATGTTAAATTTTTAAGGAGCTTACCTTCTGAATGGGATACACATGTGGTAGTCTGGATGAACAAACCCGATTTTGATACTATGGGTTTGGATGATTTGTACAACAATTTTAAAATTGTTGAACAGAAGGTTAAGAAATCTGTTGGCACAAACAATGATGATAAGAACTTGGCCTTTCTAACCACTTCAGGTGCAAGCAGTACTAATAATATTAATACTGTTAATCCTGAAGTTAGTACTAGTAACACCAAAGTTAATATTGCCAGTACTGAAATTAGTACTGCTAGTTTTAGTGATGCCATAGTATATGCCTTTCTATCCACTCAACCACAAGGATCTCAACTAGTTCATGAAGATCTTGAGCAACTTCATGATGATGATTTGGAAGAAATGGATCTAAAGTGGAATATGGCACTACTAATGTTAGGATTTATGTTTTCCTAATTTAGTACCGACAGTACAAATAGTTAGTACTGATAGTTATAGTTAGTACCGACAGTACAAAATGTAAGTACTGATCAAATAGTTAGTACTGTTAGTAGATAATAGTTAGTACCATTTATGAGATATGCATGAGATATTCTAGGAAAAGACATGTGTTATATGTTAGCGTTTTGTAAGCCTGTTAGGGTTATGCTTAGTCTATAAAAGGATCTCTCTTGGCATAGTTAGATATACGACCGAAAGAAATCTCATAGCAATATCATATCTCATATAGTTAGTAATCTGTATTTGGTCAAAGCAGATTAATAGAAGTTATTATTTAGTTATACATTGTTTTTCTTAGTACTTGTGTTAAGATTCCGCATTAACACTTAAATTTTCGTATTGGGTTGGTGATCGAGCAGGTTGATTCAATTCTCTTCTCAAAGTGCTTATGATGCTTCTCTCAGTGCGCAAATACGATATGAAATTCTAATCTAAGAAATATTTTTTTTCACTTTGATGGTAGGTTAAGTGTGCAAGCTAGGGTTATGTCTAACCGTTTGGTGGAAAATTTGCAAGCACAAATTCTTCTTTTAGCTACTAATATGTCTACAACATAATTTTGATTATTCCTTTGGAACTCTGTTTTATCTTTCATTTTATGTTTACAATTAAAAATGACTTGGAGCTTTTAATTAGCAGCCATAGTTCACACGATGCTTTTACTTGAATGCCATACGGGCCATGTTAGCCTGATAAGGAGCCAAATGGTGGTTCGTTCTTCTAATTGTGAATGTTTATGGGAATTTCTAGGCATGAAGGAGATTCCAAACTTGTCTACATGATGAAATATCAGTAAAAAAGCGACATAGTCCGTTTCTGGTGCAGCAAATTAAGCCGCCTTAGCATGACCTACCATATAACATTCGTAAGCATTTAAGTACACATTAGGCGACATTTGACCAATTCGAGTACTCAATCTGACCGCTTAGATCGACTTCATTTTCACTTTAAGTTTTAGTAGGTCTTCTGTTTTATAAAATGAGTATATCAACAGATAAATCTGAATTAGAAGGGGTGATGCGGAATTTTTTTCTTATTAGCTTTTTTAATCGTCTGTAATAAAATTTGCCTTTGATCTTCAGATGTTACCATGCCTTCTGATTCTCACCAGTATGTATGAAGTTAAATGTAGGTTAAATCCTTGCGGTTTTCAGTCATTGTGGTTGTTTTTTAGACGATTTGTTCTTCTACAGGACAAAGCGAAGCAAGATGAGTTATACTACAGAAGAAACTAATGGTTCAACATCTCATATTAAGACATGTGATTTGATGTGCTGCCACTTGCTACATTTACCCATATGATTTGATGTTATTTTTTGGTTCTTTGTTGACTTGGAATCCCATAATCTAATCTACAGAGACTTGATGTTTACATACCAGGATCTGGTGTGGTGTGGCGTGGCATGGCAGAAATCGGGATTATATACACTGAAGATCAGAACGTATTCTAGGGGCAGCTTGTCGGTAACATATCAAATTTCCGACGTCTGATTTATGTTTGATTTTTTGCTATTCGTGTTGTTGTTTGTGTATGTGTGTTGTTAAATATGATGTGGATATCTATATTTTGACACACTGCAGAAAAACACACTTTCTGTGCATATACTATCATAACAACGATATTTATGCAATGTGCCTTACGCAATGGATTCCCTATCTATGGTTCCTGGCGAGTGCAATTTTCTTCTTCTACTTTTTAATAAAGCGTCGCAACTTTGACTTAAGATCATGATCGACACAGCTACTTAATTTTTTGTTTTCACAGCTGTTTGTTAAATGGACCAATTAGTTCAACGACCTACAGTGTTTTGTAACCAACCTTGCTTTTTATCAACTCAAAATTGTTAGCGCACGATCTCAAGAAACAACCTCATGTTTGCTTTTTCTCTGTTTTAGTACGGTAGATAAACTGAGGATGGTAAAAGTATTGGTCAAGCATTACCGGCAGCAGCAAGCACGCAAGCAGCAGTCAACAAGCTTCAGCAATGTATAGTGGAAATATTTGTATTCTTACTAATTAACAAAGTCGTAGTGACTAGAATAAGAACAATACTTTAACTTCGTTCACAAATTAACCCATGTTACAGAAAGAATGCTACTGTTGGAGGTTTTGGAAGTTCTAGAGGTTATGGAGGTTCAAAGAGTGTAGGTTCTCAAATATGACTGCAAGGTAAAAAGCCCACATACGAGTTTTTCTTGTAATATCTACATCTTCTTTTGGAGTAGCGGGTGGAAGGCTCTATGTATTGACGGCCCTGATCTTCAATTTCTTTTGTTGTCTTTTCTGTTGACTCTCATCCCTCTGTGTTTGATACATTGATCTGTGTCCTCACTTTCATGGTCTTTATATACGAGAATGTTTTTCTTCAATTCCTCTTTACCTCTTGTGGTGATTAAAGGTGGATGTTGGCTGACTTGAAGATCTGTGCCGAGTTTATGTGGCTTCATCTTTCTATTCATTCTCTTTGAAATAATTAGACCTCATTTCTAATTATAACAAAACGTTTTAAAAATATTTTTTTAACATATGCATGCCTATTTTCAGATGCATTTATCTGGATGTTACACTTAAATGGATGTTTGTTACCACACATTTCTATGTTTTGAAGTGGTTCAATTGCAGGTTTATTCGTTCAACTTGCTGGACATCGAGAGGGATTATTTGTCCATGGATAGACGGTATACTAGGCTATATGTTTCTCTGGAGTGTGCCAAGGTACTTCTTCTTTCTTCGAATTAGTATCTACTCAATTCTTTATTATTGACATTGACTTGATTAATAACTTATTTCAGGTGGTTGTTAATTGGTCAAGGGAGGACCTTAATATTCCTTTAAAGACCCCTATCACGTTTAAGTGCTCTTAAACTATTTTAGTAAAATTTTATTTATTTCTGTATCCTTTTTTGCTGCCAGAATATGCGTCAACTCGTCAAGTATAAACATGTTTACCCAACTTATGACGTTGCTTGGTCTGAACAATGACGTTGCTTGTGTTAGCATAGTTGCAATAACTTTAATTCTTTTGGTGTATGGTGTTGCTGGCACAACCAGGAACTATGAGTTTATTGTGCATATATAATTTTTTGCTGATATCTTATAATATTTATCGACGGGTATCATACCACCTAAAAGCAAAGCCATCAAAACAGACACATTACCAAAACACCAAACAAGAAAAGAAGAAAAAAACTATGATAAAGCTTATAAGTAGTGACATTTTTTGATTCATCTTTTTTTCTTTTTTCTAGAAATAGCGAGAAACTGAATGAGGAATGATCCACCATATATAAAATAATCCTGAATTGTGCAGTTATTACTAAGAAACAAAGTTCATAGACACCACTGGATTTAAGGCCTTCATTTTGTCTTCAAACACATCACGTGGAAAACAAAACCCGCAATTCACACAAGTGACAATGTGCACAGTCCCGTGTATATCACATGCATTACTACCAACACGATGATGCAACCTATGACATGAGAATAATATGCAATATCAGTGAAGTGGTTAGAAAATCAGATATTTATTAAGTGTGAAAGAAAAGTTGACCCGTCAATGTTTTGTGTAATGATAGGACTAATTTGGTTGGCTTTTTCTACAAATGCTAACGAAGTATGAGCTGGAGCAGGCTTAGTTTGATATTCAACATCAAGCACTGTAACTCACGGCTAACAGGTTTGTGATCACTAACATAATTTCCCTCTTTTACCTAGATAAGTTCCATGTTTGAGTGTTCTTATTTTTTAATTTCGATAGTAGGTTTTAAAATGACCAAAACCACTTTTAATAGGAGCAAAGTCTCTCAAATTAGGAAGTGGAAAGGATGAATGCGTATTTAGTTACGCCTAAGCAAAATGATTATTTGACTTCGAAGTATTTTAAAGCTAATGTGCATCTTATTAATGTGCTTTTCAGCCACCCCCACCAGCTACTACTGATACCAATCCATACAATATGTTTAGACCAAGGGAAAAAACTCATAGACCTCATACACGAAGAGTAAGTTCCTGGCCCGTTAAATCTTTGTTGAACCTGTAGTAACATGTCTACATTTGAGTATTCGGCTTTTACTTTTTTGTGTTTCAGATTCAAAGACGGGAAAACAATGTGCAATCATTTGAAAAGCTTTTAATCAGTTAGTTATGCCCCACTTAACGAATTATGATTCTAATCCATGTTCATATGGTTTTTGCACTTAATAATATATCTTCTTTTGTATAAATACCTAGATTAAATATGTATTTGGTCTTTGTTCTCATTGTATATTTATATCTACATTCTTCGGGTTAGACGCAACCTTGAGCAAGTAAAGAATTTATTAGAGGCTGTAATCAGGGTATCACTATTATCTCTCGCTCAATATTAGTTTTTTGTCTTAGATAGTTTTTGCTTAAAATACATGCAAGTAATATTTTTTGCAAAAGGAAGAACCATGGACTAACATTGAGACTCCATGGACTAACATTGGCTAGAAAGAAGTACACACATCTCCATAAAAAGGGACATTTGAACCACAAGTAATGTCCTTTAAGAATGACAACCTGGAAGAGGAACAATACCCATTCGTTTTTGTCATTATCATTCATAATGTTTATGTAATGTTGCCTTTGTATAAAAATGTTTATGCAATGTTTTATGGTTGTTCTATGAATACAATTTTGTAAACACATTAAGAAATACAAAGGTGAAAGTTAGGAATCAAATGCAACTCATGGTAACATATAATCCTCTGGTGTTTTCTATTAGATATAAACTATTTCGCAAAATTATTCATTTCATCGCATCTTTTAACTTAACACATGAAATTAGCATGTCTAACAAACGAGTCATGAAGCTATCTAAAACAAAGTGTGGTGCGATGGCTGTGGTAAAACCTTGACCCTTATCCAAAATAGTTACATACTACAAAAGACTAATCTACACAATTTTTCACGTACGTTAACCGGCTTTGTAACTTAGATGGGGTTGTAGAGCTCACGGGTCCAACTGAGAGAACTGTATTGGTTTGTCCTTCTTTGGTCGACATAATAGTATAAAATTGATATCAGGATTTATAACAATGAAACTCATAAGGTGTCAATAGAACAACAAATACTCTCAACCCGTCTTAAAGATTAAAAAAAAACCATCACGTTGTGTTAAAAATCCATCAATTACACGGTTAAATTAAAAGAAACAAAACATACCCGCCCGTTGGGTCGGGTTTACGTAACTATATATATTATATATATATTATATATATAATATATAATATATAAATATAAAAATATATATATAATTATATAAATAAAAAAAATAAAAAAAAAAATATGAAAAAATTTACTTTATTTTGAATATTATCCTATTAGCCTTTAGATTAAATATGATATAAAGGTCTTTTGCAAAATACTTCACGTATTGTATAAAAATCCCATATCTTTTTGGAAAACAACTAGTAAATCCAATATATAGATTTAATAAAAGTTTAAAAACAAGGACTTATAAGATTAAAACTACCCAGAAAGAAGTCATCGAGATCGAATCATTCAAATCTTCAGCTCAGCACTCCGTTAATGACTTTGTCGTTATAAATATACCTGGGGAGGATGTTGAACCCAAACAAATAATTCTCGATCCTGATGATCAGCCTATGTGGGAAAGTGCTAAGACTTTAGCATCGACTCCTAATTCTGAATTATTCAAGTCGATGTTGATGACGACTTTGTTATCAATAGTACTCACTTAAATATGTTTCGGAAAAGTAAATTCAATGGTTATCTACGTGCCAATCCGCATGACCACATCCTTGAATTTCTCGCATTCTGTGACATGTTCAAATACGGTGAAACTCAAAGCGAAGCCGTAAAGCTTTTAATATTTCCTTTTTCCTTGTGCGATAAAGCTAAAACCTGGTTTAATGAACTTAATGAAGCGTCTATAACATCATGGGAACAAATGAGAAAAGCTTTTATAAACAAATTCTTTTCCACTTTCGTTATTTAACCATCTTTTACTTGAAATCGTAAATTTCTATCACTCGTATGTGAAAGTCTATCTAACCGAACGCTTGGTTACGACAGAAGAGCATGCTCCAATGTCATGGGCACGGTTCCGGCCAAATGACTACTATTCAATATTTTTATCATGGTCCTAACGATCCCACCAAGAAATCCTGTACGTAACTGCCGGAGGAATCTTCCTCTACAAAAGTTCGAATCAAGCCTTTCAATATCTTGAGGACAAGGTCCTTTTCAAATTTGATTGGTCCATTAAATCCCAAAACAATCATCATCAAAAATATGTTGCTTTCGCCGATGGAAGTGATAGTAATACTTATAATTCTTGATTTATGGAAAAATTGAAGGCTATGGATTCTCAAATTATAAGCTTAAATGAATAATTGCAAGTTATACGTAACAAATACAATGAGCCAAAAGAGGTAAAACGCTTCTAAAAAACAACATGAATGATGACACTCCGATGTGTGAACTCATGAAGCAAATTAACATCCAAACTGAAGGTCCTCAAAACCGAATTTCTCATGATTCGGTATTCTCACCAACGTATCATGATCGATAAATCACTCCGAAAATCGCTCCACAGAAATAAACAATAAGGTGAAAAATGATCTTCGAAGGCTTTTAAAAGATGTATCCGAAGCATTAGAAATGTCCATGATAAACATTATGACAGAGACGATGGTAAAACCACCAGTGTTTTACCTAAGAAAAAGTCTAAACCCGTCAACTAAGAACCTCAGCCTCAAACAAATTTTGAAAAATTAATGACTAAATTCTTGGATGATCAAAGAGTTTCAAATATGTTTGTCAAAAACAATGAGTGGTCGAAGTCTCAAAATGTCTCTTTAGAACAAACCGATAGGACTGACCCACCTCCCCCTCAAGCTCACACCGAGCAAGTAAATGCCGTATTCACCAGGAGTGGAAAGTCCGATGATTCTCCAAAAATTCAAAAAATATCCACCACCTCCTATTATCGTTAACAATAAAAGCGAAAAAGATCGACCTATTAAGACAACAAAAAGGGCTATCACGTGGTAAAAACAAATGAATATCCATTTCGTAAGTATATACCAAAGACTCCATACCCTCAACGTTTAAATGTGGATTATTCCCACTTGAACCGTATTGTCAAGGTATCTTGAATCAAGTTGAGTATAACAAAAAAATAGTAGTAGTATTAATAGTAAATAATAATAAACAAAAAAAACTAATATATATATATATATAACAATTTTTTTTTGCAGTTTGATAAGTTTGATGTGCATGGGCCCGTGTATTTCTTACTCGATTTCTGCATCCAAAAAGAATGTTTCGAACTTTGTGGGTGTGTTCGCTGGAAACCCTCACGAGACTATAACTCGTCCACTCGGGACACCGAGGGGTTTAAAGGCTTGTTGCATACGCTAAATGCAGACCGTGTTGCTATGAAAATGCGCTTTTGTAATTTAAATGTTTTTCTCGTAGTTGTGTTCATTATGCAGTATTAAAATAAAACAATTGGAGCTTGGATTGGTGGTTGGCATTTTACACTTGGAAACTTATATAATTGAGTATTATATTACATGTAGTAGAATACACATGTTAGGCCGGTTCTGTTTCACGCCATAATCCTTCATAATTCCCAACAAGAACTTAAGAACCCCAGAAGTACCATTTTCCTTAATTTTCCCTATTTATCTATATTTATCAGATCTCACATTAAGGGAATGTATAACTTAAGTGTGGAGGGGTAGCAAATAGGAAAAATTAATCATGTCCCTCCATGTTTGCCCTGCAATCTGGCCATATTTTTCAACTGATATTTTCTGGAAGATTTAAAAATTTTAAAAATTTATATATTGCTTTTAAAAAAAAATAAAAAATGCATACTCTTAGTAAGGCAAATCCACCCCGGATTGATACTATAACTAGCATAAAGAATTGTCCAATAAAATTGTGAGAAATGATAGCCTAAGAATTCAGGTATCCACCTTTGATACCCAAGACAATTTTTGCCTTTAGCTTGTAAGTTGGGTTAAATTGTTGTCATATGTTCTGTATGTCGTACGGATGTGTACGATGGTCCTTTGTCGCCTTATCTAAACATGTATTGTAAATAAAGTTATATGAGTGGCCGTAATTTTGGTAGCTCCCCCCCAAGAACTTGTGCTTGATCATCATTTACTATCCCGCAGTGAGGTTAATTTTATAGACCAAAGTCGTATGATAAGAGGTAAATAAATCCCTATGTAATCATGTATCTGCAGCACTCGCTTTTAGTGTTGAGATCCCAAATATAATCCCAAAGACAAGAAAAATATGCTCGATGAGAAAGATGTTTTTTTGCCAGCCCTTATTATCGCATTTAAAAAATAATTTTTTTTTTTTAAAAAAAAAAATAAAAAAAAAAAAAAAAAAAAAAAAAAAAAAATAAAAAAAAAAAAAAAAAAAAAAAAAAAAAAAAAGAAAAAAAAAAAAAAAAAAAAAATTTAAAATAAAAAAAAAAAAAAAAAATTAAAAAAAGAAAAATAAGAAAAAAAAAAAAAAAAAAAAAATAAAAAAAAAAAAAATAATTAAAAAAAAAACAAAAAAATAAAAGAAAAAAAAAAATTTGTATGGTTAAAATTTAAAATTTTATGTAAAAAAAAAAAAAAATAAAAAAAAAGTAACTGGAAATTGAAAAGAATTCAAAAAAAGAGAAAAGAAAAGAGAAAAGAAAAAAAATAAAAGTTCAAAGTACAAGGCAAATTTTTGGCACATGGAATCAAGTATCTCCTATTCACCCTCATCATTATCACGTTTTGCCTCTTTGAGATTTTGTCTGGTGCTCACGCTGCAACAGGCATGTTTATGTGTCTAGTACAAGCATATGTCAGCGACCTAGATTATTTATGTGCAATTGAGTGGGGGGGGACGGGGGGGGGGGGGGCGGGGATGGGGGGGGAGGGGGGGGGGCACAAATATAAAACCCTATCTAATCGACTCGTATAATAAAAAAAAAAACCCATTCTGTAAGTGAGGTGCCCCTTTATATTTCTAAGCCTGAACAGTAAATAAAACAGGTAAACACTTGTTTAATTCTAAAATAATTTTTTTCTTCGCAGCATCCCGATAACGGATCATAAATAATTACCCCGCTATAGTCAAGCAATCGGTGCCATCCAAAGCTAAGAGGTGAGGGTCTTAGATAACTCCAACATTAACCATGAAAATCGGTCGGCTTATAACCTCTCAACAACAACAAAGGTAAAGAACTGGGACAGAACTGTGGGAGGCGGCGGTAAAATCTGCGAGCTCAACCTACCGTCCTTCAACCAAGAACTACTACCGTTGCTGTATAGTCTAAGGGGGGGGGGAGGGGAGGCGGGGGGGGGTGGGTGTGGATGGGGGCGGTTGTTTGAGTTGGGGGAGGGGGGCGTTTGGTGTTGTGGGGTTGGGGGTCGGTGAGGGGTCGTGAGACAGTTTGCGTGTATGGTGCGGGAGGAAGGTGTCGGATAAACTATTAATATCAATTATGTGGAAAAAGAGAGAGATATAACCCGCCGATAAACTATGTATTACTAATTATTAGGCTAGCCGCGTTATCCTCAAAATGCCACACTCACACACGCTGGTATGCTAATTGCTTACGAACCAAAACTACAGATCCTTTATCGTAAGCAGATGTGTCTAGACGCGGAACGAAAAAAATATTATTTCTGTATATAGCCTTATTAATCAACAAGTTGATGGTTGGATATACAGCAAATCAATTTATTTTATTATGACCATACTTTATAATCAGGCACAAGATGTTCATAATACACCTGGGAGTTCATCTCTATATATACTTTACATATTCCAGGCAATGACTTGAACTATTAATAATACTTGTTGGAAGTTCATCACAAGCTCGTATCACTTATGCAAGAATAGTGTATGTTTGTTTATATTTTTGATATGAAGTCACATTCACGAATTGACACGTCTGACAATTAGAAATACGGGTTTTACGTATAGTTGTGAATCGCTTCGACTCAATTGATTCACTGTAAGTACATAGTACAACACTAGAGAACATGTCCGCTGATTCGCAGCCAGTAGAGCACCCTATGCTATCAGTATACAAATCAGACTACAATAGAACAAGGCAGCACTAGACGTTGACATAATGATGAGTGAGCCGTGAGCACACTAGACAAGGAAAATCATCAATATATGATTCAGGCACAAATGATCGCTGCATAATGATATTTTGCACGTTGTACATGGTGAATAGGAATCACTCTTGATTAATCCTTATGTGCCTTTTTCAAAAATTTTGCTTCCCTCTTTGTAATCTTTTTTGACAACTCTTTTATTCTGATATTTTTCTTCTTCATTCTCGCAGATACTTCTTTTCGTTCTCATACCAAATGGCTTGTTGTTATTGAATTCTTCATTCATATAATCCTCAGACATTTCTTCACTATCTGCAGCATATACTCAGGCATTTTGTCATTACTTAAACCTCTTCTGTCTCTTCATAGGGATCTAGCATCTTATATGTGGACAACTTACAACCTTTAAGCTCAACGTTCGGAGGGATGCTACGCATTGTGAAGAGGGCTATGCATCATACAACACTAATAAGGAGAAAGGCGATGATGATCTCACGCAGTCATTCTCAATTGCAAAATTCACAACTATGGTGGTACTATATATTATTCACAACCTTCTTATCAATCAGCAGTACTAGGATGTAATAGTCGTATGAAAACAATAACGCACCGAAGTCTTCTGGCGAGTCCTTAGTAATGATCGCATAAACTTTACACCGGCCGAACAACAAAAGGATTCCTCTGGAGCAATAAAAACACTCATATACCACTTATAACATACCAAAACCCACTGGTCTCCTCATGCAATAATAGAGCACATCAATAGACATCATTACGAACACCATATACCAATGATATCGACAGAAAATGAGATCGACGATACACGATATTCCGACATATACACGAATCCAACCCAACCCTAGTACTCAACGAGACACTCTAGCATATAAAGGAGCCACATAATGATTACTACATCATTGGGTCTATACAAAGGTGACCCTAACCACTGTCGAAATTACAATGTACGTAGGAAGCTTAAAAATTTATATCCTCACGGGTATCAAAACAGTGTTTAGGATGACGACCATGATATTTCTTTTAAGATGGCTCTAGTTAAATATTTTATGGATTCATCATCCACGGTATGTTAAGGATGGTTTAGCTTTAATCTTTATATGCTAAGGTAGTATAAAGCATTTCAGTTATACAATACCGTTGTTGTTGGTTTAAATATTGCATAGTTCACCTAATATATAGTATATAATCTATTTTTTTTTACTATATTTTTTACAAAAATCTGTCAACATAGATAATATAAATTCAGTTTATGAAAAATTTTTGTGAAACCATCGTTATTCCGCAGAAAATGCAATCAGCTTGAAAAAACGATGGGAGGGCCCATATTAAAGAATTTCCGCAAGTAGCAATTGCATAATAGAACCGGGACCTAAAGCCCACATTATTACATGGGGTGTTTTTATTGAAGTTGATTACATCCTATTCCTGCCTCTTTAAATGTCCGAGAACTCCGATAAAACTCACAACTTAATGTTGAAACAAGATAAATCACGGCGTATAATGTGAAAGTTAAAGGACTAAAATTAATGAGTATCAAGGGAAAATAGAGGTCTCGAAACATTAAAGGGAGGAAGGCTTCTTAATGTTCTTACTGGTTTCTGCAATTAAGAAGGATACGGGCATTTCGTGAAGTTCCTACTTAAAAAACTGGTTGACATTCATGAAACAGAGAGATTATGGCTTCTAGACCAAACCATGGATCAAATATCAAGCTACAATACACTTAGTGTATTATATGCTGCAACAAGTTACACCAAAGTCCGTACATAAGTAATATAGATCACTCCAACTTACTACCATAAGTTTTCAAGCCATAAGAGCTCAAAATGCCTCTGTTTTAACCTCTCAATCCTCGATTCACAAATGCAATACAACTCACACACTTGATCGTATGAATATATCTATTAATATACACAAATGGCTGCGCATCATAATAAACACATTCAACCTACGCCAGCCAGAATAAACGAGTTTTAAAATGCAACTCTAAATGACGCGCATGCAAGCAATGCCTTTCTATAAAACCAGGCTCACCTCGGTGTCCCGAGTACGGATCTGCATATGTATATAAGCGCATACGCAACATGCCTTTAAACCGGTTCAGGGTTTCCTTCAGCGGATGTACCCGAGCTGGACCCAACCGAAAGAGTTCTGTATAGCCTAACATTCTGTATAGGGTTTCAAGCAGAAGCGAACTCACGAGTACGCCAACTAAAACAAGACTTACTGCGAAGCCACATACGTTCCCTTATCGGAAACGCTTAAGACTACAAGACGAGTAGCAAGACAAATACATTTTATTGTTAAATATAAAAACACGGGACCCATGCACATCATAACTTATCAAAATATACATACTGCAATTTCTTATTTGATCTCATATAAAAATTCAATAAATATATATATATAATATTATATAATAAATTATTAAGTATATATATATAGTATAATATATAGTGCGTTTATTACTATATTACTACTTTTAGATTATCTTTACTAACTGCTATCTTTATAATCCATAGTTTTAGTTATATTAACTATTCAATACCTTTAGTATCATGGATCATCCATACTGAAAATGAGTTTACTAAATTGGATGGCGCTTATTTGCTTATACTCAACTTAGATACCTCACATGGATTTAGAACCGTCTTGAGACAAGGTATGAAGGTATTGCTAACCGTTTGTAATGATATCGCTAACATTCTAACACCCGTTTGAGGGGTAATGGATATGGAAGCTCATTTTGTTTGTTATCTACATGTGAACGTCCTACTTTATTGTATTAAATGGATTATTCAATATAGGTCGATTTTGTACCTTCTATTTGTGAATTTAGTACATTGTTAATCTTGTATTGTATTTAAGGAATGAGTGGTTCGAGGATCTTTTTTACGATTATACAATTGTTTAATTCTTCGGAGAATTGCATCCGAGGAGACGTTGGTTCCAGCAACTACTCTTTTGTATATTATCAAATATCATGACGTTCACCAGAATTTCTGCTCATGGAGCTGAGCGCTACTTTTCCACTCGAGGACCGTAGGTGAAGTAGCAAGTGAGTCAACACTCCTTAGGATTGTTTCTTGCAAATGCGGAGTGTGACAGAGCTTCTTGACGGAGGACACAGTGAGTCGACCACGTGGTCATTAGTTTTTTGCCATACAAACTCGTTTCATGTTCTGCAAAAGAGACATTTATCGATGACTTTATCATCCGACCCAAGAATCATTGTATGTCTATTTACAAATTCTCATATCTATGAAACTACTTATGATTTGTCATTTGCGGCTGCGCAGGAGAATTTTCTATGATCAGTTTGACATTTGTGGTCTCATAGAAACTTTTGTCTTGAGAGCGTAGAGGTATAACACTGTTGTGGTAGTTGATACCACATCGTGCGGTTTAGCATCTTGTCTTCTAGGACAACAGATTTACATCAAGGTACGGCAGTTCTTCTTTACCATATGTCTGCTACGTGGTATACATCTAATTAAGAACAGAGCTCTATTCCGATGAGAGACTAGTCATCTATCTCCTCATGCTTATCGAGATACATTTCTTGTCTAAACAGCTTCCGATGTGAGCTCGAATTTTTCTTTCCACGGAAGTCGGATCTAACGTTATGTTCTATGAAAATCTGGTGATGCGTTTAGGTGATTTCAATACTCGAAGTCATGAAGTGAATTACGTTCGATCCAGTGTTTTTTACGACATGTATCGGCTGTAGAATACGACATAAATTCATGGATGTAGAAATTTTCGGCTTCATTGACCGTTTTCACGATGCATCGTTCAGTTGGATAGAGTGTCAATCTTAGTTCTCAACCATGTACTGTTTTCATACTATAAGCGTATCCCTCGTCTAAGCTCCTTGTCACATCGAAGTGTTCATCATTACCATTGTGTGTATCAGTTATTAAGAAGCGTACTGTCAATCCCAATTTCCTTTAAGCTGACTAATTTGAAGAATAGCAGCATTGTACCATTTTGTAAGCTCACTGTATAGACCATTGCAACTTATTCATTCTCAATAAATCGCTTAATAAAATTTATTCGCGAGTAATTACCATAGCTATCACTTCCATCGGCGAACACTATTAGCTAACATTCCATATATATTTCAGTAATTGAATGATTGCAGTATTACTTAGCGTTCTATCTGTCCGATTTCTTAGGATCGAAGAGCAACATCAATTCAAATTTGAATGAAATGGAGCCAATTAGTGTTCTCTCGGGATAGTAATGATAGACCATAGAATCAAGGCTTATTGTGAATAAGTCGAACCTTTGTGTACCGATGTTATGGACGCTACTCCACGATACCGTTGACAAGATAGCGCTATCGATTCGAGATGATTCTTTTGTAGAGGAAGCACATTATGCCTACGATCCGTCATAGACCAGTTATAACTGACTAAAAATATTTGAATAGTACTCTTTTGGTCGGACGATTTCTTGAGTAGGGACCGTCGCTAGCCCGACTCATATGACATTTGATCAGAAGCATAGTCTTGACTTATCAGTAGCGTTACCATAAGTTGGTCGTGCGGTACCTGTGTTATTTGTCCGCACCTTTCAGTCCATTATTCGAACGAGAGTCTGAATAGAGACTACTTTTCCCGCAGTCTTGTAATCAAAGCTCAAGCGATCAGGTATTAGATCGTTTAATACTACATACGAAACGAGTATGATGGAAGAAGAATTTAATAGTTCACGATTTATCTAAAAGAGCCTAAATTCTCAGTATATGAGTTCCACAATAGATCGATTATAAGTAGGAGACGCTAAGAATTTTATTCCTATAATTAAGCTTATTCTCTACATTTATAAGACCCCATTGGTCAACTAAGCTTATATCGTGCACCAACTGGATACAAATTAAGGATTCAATGTAATCAACAACAAGGCTTTTACAGGCTTTACTCGCGCATTGCAAGCAAGGTAATAAATCACGCGAAATATTAAAACCGTTAAATTAGTCTGATATACATGTCACGGCTTAGAATCTCAGACAATTTCGAGATATGAGATGCTACCAGTGTGGACATTGAACATGCAGTCACAATCGGTGAATTCGAGAAACCTCTGTATCAATAGGATCTGCATGTCATTGAATTTACTTTTCCTGAGGCAGACTCAAGGAATTAAGTGACGTCACTGTAGAATAAACCTTGATAATTAGACATATTAGCTTGTTTCATCCGTAAAACATAATTACGACGTTGATAGAGATACTATTGACTCGCATGAATTAACATAGAGATGTAGTCAGAGATGCTAACAAGTCCATTCAGCACACTTGAATTAACTACCTGCCACATAGGAAGCTTGATAGGCAGTCCGATGCTAGGATCGAGAGTCATTAGCTTACTTTGTGCTTTGGCGCTTACATAAACATGGGCTCCTGACAGTCAATCAGGATCGAGCAACTTCAGGTGTACCGTTTTCAGGTATTTCACACAAACAAGTCACTTCAATCCCCACGGATGTAGTACTTGATGATAAGCTAGAAGCATGCTAGACAAATGATTCTCGTTATCTAATCACGGAGTGCTATAACAGTTCTGATAGTATCCGGTGAATGATTGATCTGAAAATCTTACTACAGTCTCCTTGTTTTTAACTTTTTATGATTAATCTTCTTCACTGTATAGGTACTGATGTTGAATCTATTTATACTAGTTGTTAAGTCCTTCCAAAAGAGTTTTATTAAACTTTTTAGATTAGTATTTATACTATAACTGTTTAAAGATTTACACTAGTATTGTATCAAAACTTCAGACCACTATACTAGATTATTAGGCATATATACTACATAACGTTAAAGTTATACTGGTTCGTCATAAAAGGATAACACATATATTACAACATATAATAGTAATTATTTTCATATGCATATTATTTAGGTTATATATAAATTTTCAATATTAATATTATAGATAAATATATTATTCTAATTATATATAAATTATTTATATTTTTATTATATATTTATTTATTTATATATATATATATATATATAATTATATATAATATATAAATATATATATATTATATATATATACTATAAAGGTATATGTATACAAGTATTAACCCGCTTCCAACGTGCGGGTTATATTTTTCAGTATTTTCTATATCTTTAAGTTTAATACAGTACACCCGCCCGTTCAAATTCGTGGCATGGGGGTATTTTTTAAGTCTTCAGCATTACTATCTTTGTTATGATGGTTAACCCTTTGTTTTTAAGTCTCTAAATTGATCGGGATTTGTTAACGACAGAATTCGTGATGTAGTTTTTTTTTAACTGTTTCTTTATCACACGACGGTGAAAGTGAGTTATCATTGTTTATGTTATTACATGCCTTGACGACCTATCAATTTTTATGAGTTTACATATGATTAATAGTCCATCAAAGAAACGGACTTGAATCCATCAACTATGTTTCTCATACTATTATGGTCCATCATCAATTGGACCCAGAACGGTGAGCTCTACAACCCACAACCTACTAAACGATCTACCAAGGCCGGTTATACTGTACGTGAGCTTCACTCTCACACTTGACGCCGTGATCCTCGTACCAACGCCAATCATCAGTACGTACTATTCCAAAGTAGCAGCGGTTATGTAAAACTCGTATTCCGTAAAAAGGAAATTGTGTAGGCATTGTTAGTCACAGGAGTGTATGTATGGCTACTCAGCCTCATTGTCATCCCGCGGCGCGGTTATTAGATGTTTAAAGATGAGCTTCGTTTATGGATCACCCTCGATGCTCTTATGCTGTGACACACTTGCTACACACGTTAATTTTCATATAGTCTAAGTTCAGACAAGATCCTATCGTTAGTCGAGTCATGGAAACATATAGCTATTATTGCGTTACAATAGGGGGGGTATGAATGATATTATACATAAAGATGAAGAATGACATGAATAATTTTGACGCCGAAAATAGATATAGTATTGAATAACCTCTATGATGAGATAATGACATATCCAATAAGAGATCTCCTAGATTATATCGTTTTATACACCTTTGTAATTTCCTTAATGTGTTTAATTGAGCATTAGCAATAAATGCAATATCAGACGGATCAAATCCCATATCATCAGCTTCATGCTCCGAATCATTAACTCTTAAGTCACATGGGATGTTAGCAATTTCAACTTCATATGTGAATAAATTGTCATCCATTTTGCTTAATCGACTGACTTCACAGTTGAAAACTTCAAGTGGTGAATCGCAAGCGAGCGAATTATCTTTGACCTTAATATCCTTAATTTTCTCGAACTCTCCTTTGATAACCTTTGTCATTCTTACTGAAAAATACCTAGAAAATTATCAGTAGAACCAGCAGGAGAAAGGTATTAAAAAAATTTGGCTTAAAAGTTCCAAGAATTTTATCAGATGATTAATATGTCATACCCAACAGAAGTGGATACGCAGTATTAATCTGTTGGGATGAATACGCTGTATTGGACAAAGAACTGGATACGCCGTATCCAGTGGAAGTGGATACGCTGTATTCAACTGTCGACCAGATCAGTGTATAAAAACAATTAAATACGCAAACAATTAAACACACAAATATATACAAGCAAATAATTAATGACAAATATACAAAATATACAGAATATACAGAATATACAGAATATACAAGAATCTAAATTATACTAATCCTAAGGGTTAGATCTAATCTAATGTTAAAAACCAAAATATCAAAATAAAAATCAAGATTAATTATACTAATCCTAAGGGTTAGATCTAATCTAAATTATACTAATCCTAAGGGTTAGATCTAATCTAATGATAAAAGCGGTGGTTAGTGATAATCAATCCGCTTTCATTCTAGGTAGACGGATTTCTAATAACATCCTTCTCACGCATGAGCTTATGAATAATTACCATAGAGATCGTGGTCCCCCTAGGTGTGCGTTTAAGGTTGATATCCAAAAGGCATATGACACAGTTGATTGGAGATTTTTGGAGAATATCTTAACGTATTTTGGTTTTCCTACCCTTATGGTTAAATGGATTATAGCTTGTGTTATGTCGGCTTCCTTTTCTCTGAACGTAAATGGGGACATTCACGGATACTTTCAAGGGAAACGGGGTCTACGCCAGGGTGATCCTATTTCACCATATTTGTTCACATTGGTTATGGAGGTATTGACTCTTATCATCAAACGAAGGGCCCGTGTGTCGAATACCTTTCGTTACCATAAGCATTGTGAGGAATTGCGTATTGTTAATGTTTGTTTCGCAGATGACCTCTTTCTTTTTGTTAGAGGTGAAGTGGATTCAGCTCGTTTAATTATGGAAGCTCTTGATGAATTTCAGAAGTCCTCGGGCCTTGTTTTTAGTATCCCTAAGAGCACGACTTATTTTTGTAATGTACATACTCACATCAAACATGACATTCTTAACAGAATGCCTTTTTCTGAGGGCGAGCTTCCTGTAAAATACCTTGGGGTTCCTCTTATTTCATCGCGTCTTCTCAATAAGGATTGTAAAATCCTTGTGGAGAGAGTGACTAACAGGATTGGGGATTGGAAAAACAAATCTTTGTCGTTTGCGAGGCGGCTCTAATTATGCAAATCAGTCCTCTCCTTTATGCAGGTGTATTGGGCGTCGGTTCTTGTTATTCCTAAAGGTATTACACATGATATTCAATAACAGATTCGAGGCTTTCTTTGGTGTAATGGCGAGCAACAACGTGGTAAGGCAAAGGTGGCATGGGATACTATTTATCTTCCTAAACGTGAAGGTGGGCTTAGAATTCGTAGCCTTGAAAGTTTTAATATTGCTTTGATGACGTCCCATATCTGGAACATTGTTACTAATAAATAATCTTTGTAGGTGCGGTGGATTCATTGTTACAAGCTTAGAGGCCGTAGAATTTGGGATGTGCCTATTAAGCATGATATGAGTTGGGGGTGACAAAAGCTTCTTTAGATTCGTGAAGTTGTTAAGCCATTCTTTTGGTCCAAATTAGGAAATGGCAAGTCTACTTCGCTTTGGTATGATAAATGGTGCTCTCAATGTCCTCTCATCTAATACCTATCTCTTAGGGATATCTATTCTAAAGGATACAATCTCCAAAACTGTGTTGTTGACTTGGCGACTAATGGTGGCTGGTCGTGGCCTCAAGCGTGGCTCCTAAAATCCCCCAACATTGCTCTCGTTCCAGCCCCTAATCTTGTTGAGTCTCGACTAGATGTTCCACAATGGAGGGATTATGGTGGCAAGTTCTCAGACTTTTCTGCTAAGTGTGCCTGGGAGGCGTTTAGACCAAGGGGTAATGAGGTTACTTGGCATCGTATAGTTTGGTTCTCTCATTGTATATCGTGTCACGCATTTCATTTTTTGCTAGTGATGAGAAACAGCCTTAAGACTCAAGATCATCTTAGGCAATGGGATGTTAGTTCGAGCACTAATCTCAATATGATGCGTTGCGTTTTTTGTAACTCACAACCGGATTCTCATGCTCATCTTTTTTTGAGTGCTCCTACTCCTTAAAAATTTGGATGTCTATCCGTCATTTAGCAAGTATGGAGTTGGTTTTGCCAACTTTGCAGGATATAGTTGCTCATTTTCAGCCAATGGCTCATAGGCGAAATGTTATAAGTATTATTGGTCGTCTCCTTGTGGCGGCAGCATCTTATTTTATATGGGTGGAACGTAACAATCGCTTATTCAAGAATGTTAGAAGATCATCGGATGAGATTCGTGATACCATCATGATTACAGTCAGATGAAAGCTCCTTACTTTTTGGTTCAAGAATACTACCGAAGTGAATGAGCTTCTTAAGCGTTGGAAGATGCCTAGCAATTTTAGGCTCTATGGATAAGCTGCTAGAATCCTCATGATGTTTAGTCGTAGGATTTGTTTTTTCGATGTATGGTTGTATGCATTCAGCTAGGTTATACGGTTTTGTGGTTTGTCACAACCGTGTAGTGGAAGTTCAAGCTTATGCTTGAGGTTAATGTGGTACTCTGCCACATTCCATTGTACTTAACTTTCATGTGATTAATATATTTACCGAGGTAACCCTTTACCTAAAAAAAATCAAGATTAATTTTCACTCCTCGGCAACGGCGCCAAAAAATTGATGTGTCGTTGTGTGGTGTATATTTTATTGTTTTAAGTTTTAAATTTATATTTTGCCGATCGGTAGTAGTTTCGTGGTAAGTAGGGTGTCGATCACTAAGAGCGAGGTTAAATCTATCAATTTAATTAATATCTTGGTTATCTAATATATGTTAATTCTATTCTAAACCTATGTCAGTCCTAATCTTAATTCTAGCGGGAAAAGGGGGTTTTCAGCCTGAGAGACTGGCACGGTTTGGTTGGTGACTACAATCAATTCAAGACACTGTTACCCACGCAAGCTAATAGACAAAAGATAAAAGAGCGGTCGAACCTTATATAAGAAAACTGTATTAACCATTATTAATCCGATTAGAACGTTGGTTTGTTTATTAAGTGAAATGATTTCTTCTCTCGAGGTGGCATATCATTCTTAAGACTTAGGCGTTACATCATCCTAAGACCTAGACACATTAATTCTGTCACAATTAAAGCATCCACATAAAGCATCCTTATTTGCTGATTATAATCTATCTTAGGGATTAAAACAATGGTGATCTTGTTAAACCCTAGCTCATAGAGACTTTACCTACTTACCGCTTAATGGCAATCTATACACTAGTAGTCCACTTGTCCAACTATCCAATGGAATCAGAATGTTATTTGTTGAATTATCTAGGTTACCTGCTAGTCAACACAATCAATAAACCATCGGCAATATCCAATTAACTAGTTAAGCCCGAAGCGTATCCTAGACACAAACTTAGAACTAATAAAATGTCATCCTCGTGTCTTCTTGTAAATAATGTCGGATCGACAATACCTTTTGTGAAATGGTGTTCTATTAGAAACGAGGAAAGCTTGTCATACCAAGCTCTAAGGGCCTTGTTTGAGATCGTATAGAGCTTTCTTGAGATGATATACGTGATTAAGAAAGTCTGGATCTTCAAATCTATTCGGTTGACGAACAAAAACTTCCTCTTTCAGTGGACCGTTCAGGAATACCGTTTTGACGTCCATTTGGTAAATATGAAAGTTCTTATGAGCCGCGTATGCCATAAAAATTCTGACAGCTTTAGGTCTTGCAACTGGTGCGAAAGACTCCTCAAAATCGATTCCCTCATCTTGACCAAACGAGACTTGTTCTGAATAACCGTGTTTTTAGCATCGGTCTTGTTTTTCAATAAGATTTGCAAAACTAATGAAAGATAATTTTGAAATGCCAATGATCGGTGAAATGAAGTTCTTTCTCAGACTTCAGGTTCATCAGTCACCCCGAGGAATCTTTATATGTCAGTCACAATATACTATGAATCTTCTTAAGAAACATGGGATGGAAAAATGTAATACCATTAGCACACCAATGGCTACTGTCAAACTAGATGCAGATTTACAAGGTACCCAAGTTAATCAAACTAAATATCGTAGTATGATTGGGAGACTTATGTATCTCACTACTAGTCGACCAGACATTGCCTTTGCGACATTTGTATGTGCGCGTTATCAGACACGCCCAATCGAAAAACACCTCATAGAGGTTAAAAGGATCTTTCGATATCTAAGACAAACCATTAACATGGGTCTATAGTAATTGAAGGATTCTGGGTTTGAGCTAATTGCATATTCAGATGCAGACCTTGCAGGGTGTAATGATGATTGCAAAAGCACATCTGGAGGCATTTAATTTCTTGGAGATAAGCTACTCAGTTGGTCGTCAAAAAAACAAGATTGTACATAAATGTCAACTGCGGAAGCTGAGTACGTATCATTATCTGCATGTTGTGCTAAAGTCATTCAGATGAGGACGCAACTGCTAGATTATGGATTTCGATACACCAAGATTCCAATATACTATGATTCACAAAGTGCAATTGCCATATCGTGTAATTCGGTACAACATTCACGTACAAAACACATTAACATCCGTTATCACTTTATCAAGGAGCATGTTGAAAAAGGTACCACTGAACCTTACTTTGTCGGGACGGAATACCAACTTACTGATCTTTTTACAAATGCCCTTCTAAAAGAAAGGTTTGAGTATTTAGTTCACAAGATTGGTATACGATGTATGACTCCAAGAGTTGGAACGCCTGGCAAAGTTGTCTTCTTGAATGAAAGACCATACATAAAAAAAATTGTAAATACTTTTCAAAAACAAAATTCAAAATTCAAAAATTCAAAAACAAGAAAATATTTTTGTTTTCTTACTATTTTTCAAAACTGGAAATTAGATAAAAATTTGAAAAATACAAAAACACAAAATATAACTTAAAGATACAAACACGTGTCTTCTTCATTTTATCTGTTGCATGATATTGTATTTCTCAAAAAGTTGTTCTTTAAATGCAAAATCAATGTATCATGAACTGAGGGGGAGTAAATCACTCAAAAAATGATCTTTCACTGCTAAAATATGTTGTTTGTAATCAAAATCTATTCACATACGAAGGATTTCTTCAAAAACATCTTTAAAAAATCATCAATTTTTAAAAAATACAAGTGTGCAAAATTGCAAGAAGTAACAATCTCTTGAACAAGTTTTTAATTAGACATTTATTTGAGGGGGAGTTATGAAATTATTGTTTTTCAAAAATCTTCTCAAGAATGTTCAAAACTGCAAAATTAACTATCTTTCGATAAGTTCTTTAATTAGATATCTTATTGAGGGGGATTTATAAATTTTTAGTCAAATCATCATCAGAAAATAAAATTGTGTTCTCACATTTTCGAACAAATTTTTTTAGAGAAAGAAATTTCAAAAGTGGATAACTGTTCAAGGGGGAGTTATAATTTTTTTGTTTTAGTCAAAATCGAGAACGTAACTGCAAAATAGTTCAATAAGTTTTATGTGAAAAGTGGTCTAACTCCAAGGGGGAGTTATAAAATTGTTTTTGGAGGGGCTAAAAGTGTCAAAGTGCAAAATGGGTGATTAATGATTATGAAAGAAACATCAAGGTCTTAAATGACAAGTTAGCAAAGTCAAGTTTCGTAGGGATTAAAAGAGCTTACATAAGTAACTTGAGGGACTAAAAATACCAAAATTGGAAAGTCAGTTTCGGAAGTATAAATGCAACAGTTTCATACGCAACCTTATAACTTTCGTAAATTAATCAAAAAGGTTTCGTAAATTCTCTGAGCTTTCGTAACAAAGAAAACATGATCCAGATCGTTTTGTTGATTATTTGTGATAGAAAAACGTAAGAAATCGCGACATATTTGTTTTATTTATGATTAATTGCTGTTATTAATTGATAAAATTGGTTTTGTATATATCTAGGGTTTCATAAATATGAAAAGTAATTCAAACATGAAATTGATTGAGGCAAAACATTGCTATATGTCTTGTGATATGATTAGAAAAGATTGATAACTGAAAATATCATTTGTGGACTAAGATCATGAGGTTTCGTAACGTTGATAGGTTTAGTAACTTTGAGAAATTTCTTTTTAACATAGGATCAAGCTTAAATTGTTAATAAGATGACAAATAAGCTGAAAAATAAGTAAAAAATATTTAGTTTATCATTTTTCAAAAAGGATAATTTTGTTTACGAAAGTAATTTTTCATGTTTCGGTTTCGTATGGGCTTATCAATTGGTTTCGTAAACTGTAACAGGCCAAATGGGTTCGTTTCGTAAATGATATTTTGGGCTTAATAAATAGGTTTCGTAAGGCAAAGAGTGCTTTTTAGCTTGGGTTTCCGAAAAAATATAAATGGGCTAAATTCTTTACGAATACTCAAATGGGCTTAATTGTTAAACAAAATGGCATCTTACGAAAACAAATGATAAATTTTGTTATAAAATCATATCTTTATATTGATAAATGGATCAAATGGTGAAGATTGTGTGCGGTTTCAACCGTTTCCTGAAATTAACAGGACGAGGATTGAGCAATCTACTTACCATCCAAATATCGTACATAAGAATATGTTTTGTATAACTAAATTTTTCATTCAAAGTAATCAATGATTCAAAAAGAAAAATGGAATGGAAAATACAAAGTGGAGCTTTAACTGTCTGTGATCATAAGTTTCTCATGTTTCATCAAAAGGCAAAGTTCAAAGTTTTGAAAAGATTGTTTCAAAAACCGTTCAAAATAGTTTATGACTATCTATTGTACTCAGTTGGGTAAATGGTCTAAGTCATGTCCTGATTCGACCGTTTTCTGCAATGAACAAAATGAGGAGTGAGTGACTTAGTGACTATCCAATTGATGTTATATTAGTGTGATTGTATACTCATTGTTTTCAAAACATCTTTAGAAAACTTGTGACTTTGGAAAAGTTATCCCAATTTCTATCAAAAAGTTGTTTCTTTGTGTCACAAAGTGATACTCTTTTACTAAAAAGGTTTCAAAGAATATAAAGTTATACTCTTGGATTTCATAAACCATCAATCCTTGTCACAACTTGTGTTTTTGCCAAGTTAATGTTATCTAAATAAGAATATATCTTTATTTCTTGAAAGAGTATCATTTTCACAAATGCTTTTTGGTGAGGAAACTATAAATAGAAAGAGAGATAAAATCCATACGCGAAAAAGACAATCAATGTATGCTCGAAAAAGAAATGATAGAGCATACAAAATAAGATTAAAAGAAAAAGACGAATAAAGCATATGGCATGTGCCTGAAAAAGCAAGAATTGACACATGAGAAAGAAAATGATCAGAATATGCTCAAAAAGAATTGCTAGAGCATATAAAAACAGACAAAGTGGAAAGAGACAAAAATGTTATAAATGTATATATTAAAAACTTTATCTCATTTCACTAATCACTTCATGTCATTATACAGTATTCCACATGGCTCAACAAGTAATTTCAGCTGCTTAGCTTGTTCCAAAATATCATACCATTGGGAGATCCAACAATTATGTGATGCTTCAAAGTATTCCATGCTCTCCTGAGTGCAAGATTGTTGGGAAGATATTACTTGATCATCCACTAAGCTATGCTTTAACCGTTACAGCTGATGTCCCTATCGTGTATTTACAACAATTTTGGCACACAGTTCACAAAGTACCCAACACCAAGGATACTATCAGATTTAAGTTGGATACTCAATAAATTACTTACACATTAGATATGTTTCAAGCTATTCTTAAACTTTTAGTGGAGACACTAGACAATCCATTTGTTGCACCTGTCACCATTGAAATAATTGAATCTTTTATGAACAGGGTTGGCTATCAAGGTGTGGTTGATAAAGTTAGCGCCTTCTATACAAAGAATTTATCTCAACCATGGTAAACAATGTTCAAGGTGTTTAATCGCTGCTTAACAACAAGAACATCTAGACACAATCAGACAAAGATCAACATTCTTTAATTGTTTCATGCTGTGATCAACTGAATAAATGTTGATTATGCTGCTCTTCTATGGTGGGATTTCATGAACAATGTGTTTTAAAAGAAGGAAGCCATCCAGTATCCTCGATTCATCAAGCTCATAATTGCTGATTTACTGAAGAAATTCCCAGACATTCCTTAAAGAGTTGATGAGGATTATCATTCCATCAAGGATGCATCTTGAATTCTAGAAACATTGTACTTTAAAGAGTCTACCTCTTTGGTGAGTACATCACATTTTTTGTAAGGTTCAACAACCTCTTTATTATCTTCAAGTTTCTTTACTTCAAATACAAGATCATTGATTTTACTTAAAAGTTTTGAATTATCATTTTTAAGAGAACATTTTTCTTTTAAAATCTTTTTAAAAGTTTTAGTAAAATCCTTGTTAAACCTTACGAGTTCCTCATCCTCCTTTTGCAAATCAACAATATTTGAATCATTATTAGAAGTAGAAGGTTTAGTTTGTACCTCATGAGATTCAATAGCCATGAGACAAGTTGCGTCATTTTGAGGTTCATCATCATCTTCACTATCACCCCATGCTCCTTTGACAAAAGCCTTGTTCTCCTTAGGCTTTCTACACCTACTAGCAAAGTGTCCTTCTATTCCAAAATTGTAGCAAACTCCTTTTTGTCTCGAGCTTTCACCACCTTTGTTTCTAAGGCTATTTACGCAGGCTCTTCCAAACCTATTAGCACCATTATCAAATCGATTATCGCGCCGAATCAATTACCTTTATGGAAGAACTTACGAAAGTTCCTAGCCATTAAATTAAATGCTTCAGCTTCTTCTTCTTCATCTACGTCTTCATCAGTTCCACCTTGACTATCACTATCGTCACTAATTTGTTCCCTAGTGACTTTAGCTTTATGAGCTAAAGACTTGACCTTTTCTTTAGTGGTCTTGTAAGCTACACCGTTAGTATCCATAACTATTTTATAAACTTTAAGGTTACCAATTAGCTCGTTAAGAGGAAGTGTAGCCAAATCTTTGGCTTCTTAAATGGCCATCACCTTGGCTCTCCATTTCAATGATAGAGAACAATGAAACTTTCTTATGTGATTCTTGCTAGATTAGTCTTGATCTAAAGATTTGAGACTTGCCACAATAGCATTGAATCATGTGAGACCACTATCTATAGTTTCTTCATTCGAGATTGAGAACTTCTCTTATTCTTGAGTGAGAAGATCAATCTTGCAATTCTTGACTTGTGAATTGACTTGGTGAGTGATGATGAGTGTATGCCAAACCTCCTTGGCGGTTTTACACATGAAGACTCACTCATACTCTTTACGCGGTAGGGCATTGTAAAGAGTCATCTTGGCTTCGTTGTTCTTGCCAAGTTGTTTCTTCTCATCATCTTTGAGAAGTTCATATGGCTTGTCTTTCATCATCTTTGATTCCGGGTCCTTCATTTTGAAAACAAAATTGCCATTTTAGATGACTTGCCATAAGTCAATATCTTTGGACTTAATGTAAGTCTCAAAGCAGGCTTTCCAAAAGCAAAACCCGTTGACGTCTAGAAAAGGTGGTCTTTGCATAGAACACCCCTTAAAATAATTCTCTTAAGCCATGGATCTTTACTCTACTTTTTTAAAAACCGGAGTTAGGATTTCGAATTTTTTGAAAAAGAAGTTTTTAACTTAAAACGACTTATCGGGAAGGCTTTAATGCTTGAAAACATGAGTAAACTGCTCTGATACCAATTGTAAAATCATAGAGGCAGGTGGGGGGTTAGTCCTTCCGTATGTCCAGTTGCAAATCTACGGCACTGATACCAATCCTAGTATAATCCTTATGGTGGACTACAAATTGTATTACAATTTAACTCCACCGATATGCACAAAGATCGACGCTCACAAAGAAGAGTTACTTCATATGATATTCCGCCCTTGAAATACACCCCTAAAAACCCGTGATTCGACTTAACCTATAATCACAAAGACTTCCCTTTGGAAGCTTACCAAACCCCAACTAGATCCCCAATGATCTAGGCTTGATCTGTCAGATACAAGACTTCCTTTACAACTCGATTGAATGAAAGATAGATAGAAGAACCAAGTCCTAACCTAACCTAGAGACTCGATTCTAAAGAAAGGGTATGAGAAAGAAGACCCTCGACTAATAACACACAAGTATGGATTAGGTACTTGTGTGTCTCTCTTGCGGAGATGTGTTATTTAATAGAATTATAGAGGAGGAGATTAAGAACATAAGAGGTCTTAGAATTAAAGGATTAGAGAAGAGAAAAGAGAGGAAAGAATATTTGCAAGAGGTGAGGAATAAAAATGCCAAGAGGGGGTATTCATAGGCCAAAAACCAAAATGCGAGTAAAATAAATTTGTGTGTGGCGCGCTGGCCGCGTGTTAGCACGTGGCCAGCGTACTAGAGACCCGAACCCATTTTTTTGAGTTTTTGGCTTTTTAACTACCTACTTTTTTAAACCCCGAATTATACTGCACGCTATGACCTTTCAATCATTCTTATACTCAAGGTCAACCAACTCAAATAGTCATTTGATAAAAGCATTTGTGAAGTATTTAAAATCCTTTTGTTTGTCCGATATTGAAAAGAGAGAAAAGAACTACCAGACAAGGGTAGTTTGGGTATTCTAACTAGCTTAGTTAGAATCTAACTAATGGTTTGAAAGGCTAGTTAAGGTACAAGGGAATATTCTTAGCTTGGAGAGAAATGGTAAATGTTATAAGGGGAAGATTTGAAATTTGAATTTCAAATGTATTGAGCACATGTGTGAAATAAAGAAAGGGATAAGAATGGGTTGTGTATGAGTTATCATGAGTTAGCATGATGTGATGGTAAGGGGATGGAAAAGAGCCTCTTGATCTTATTTCAAATGAAGGGTAGAGATGTGATGTTGAAGGGTAAGTTGGATAGGTGAAGTGGCTAGATCAAGGGTGGATAGAGAGTGTGTTTGTTTAGAGAGTGAAGTGTGTTTGTTTGTAGAGGGAAGTGTGTTTGTTTGAGATTTAAATTTCAATCCAAGGGAGGAGAAGAGAGTAAGGTAAGATGGATTGATGAAGTGGTATAATCAAGGGGTAGGATGATAGAGTGTATATGCGAGTGAAATTAAAATGGGTTTGTGAGGAAGAAGGTGAATAGGAGATATATGGTGGAGAATGTTTTGATGTGATGTAGAGGAGCCTATGTTAAAATGTTGGGGGACATGAAGTACACAAGGTACAATGGTATAAAAGAATGTGAGTTGTCCCATGTGGGTATTATTCGGGAAAGGTTAGAGTGAAGAAGAGTTTAAGTTTGGAGATGGTTTGAAGATAAGAAGTATGAAGGTTGTTGAAACACTAAAAAGTGTTGATTACATGGCCATTTATCAAAGATTAATAGATTAGGGATTAACTAGTGAAAATAGGAAAGACTACTGTGTATTATAACTAAACCTTAATTACTTCCTAGTCCCTCATTCCTTACTATAAAAGGAGGGATAAGGAAAGGATTAAGGTGGTGATTTCTTTCTATCTTTTATATAATATTTATAGTTTTCTCTCCTCTCCTCTGCTCCTCACCCACGTCTCTCTCTCTAGGCATCTCTCTTTCTCTCTCTAAATAGTGTAGTATTATGTATGATTATTGATTACTTTATCAATTGGTATCAATCGCCATGGGATGATTTAAAGTGCTTTTCATGAAGAAAGTTATGAATTTTATGTGCTTTTGAAGAATTTGAAGACTATGAAGACAAATTCTTAAAAACAAAGCCTTACATTTAAAGAAAGTTGTAATTTTTAGAGTTTTCCGAAGATAAAGTCTTGATCTTTTGCAAGTCACTCAAAAACGTGTAATCCACGTTGAGAACAAACTCTTTTGTGGTTTTCGTGCATAAAGTTTCAAACTTTTGCAAAAAGTTTCATACTTTTGTGGTTTTCTTTCGGAAATATTCAACCTTTAAGCAAGAAACATAACCAAAAACAACTCAAAACCATCACCGGAAAACACCTTAACCGAACCACCTAGGATCGGTTACAACCGACCCTAGGCAGCCGATCCTCCACCGACCGAAACACCAAACTTGTGCCCCTCCTTCAATCGAACCACTACTCCACCATCACCTCCCCTTCTACAACTGAACCACCCTTAATCGATCCACCTCTAAACCCGGACCGAGACTAAGTGTTACACTAAACCCTAGTTTTTATAAATTAGGGTTTTGGATTTTAGGTTAAAAAGGGTTTTATTATTTTAATTATAAAGTAGAGTAAGGTTTTTATTGGGTAATTAATGTGAAAAAGGTAATTTATGGAAGTTAGTGGAAAATTAAATAAGTGGTTAAGGTAAAATTAGGGGTTTTAAAGTATAAAAGTTTAAACTTTAAGGTTTTTAAATAAACTATATTGATAAAGTTATAATCTTTTTACTCGGTTCATGTTAAAAATACAATCTTTCAATAAAACATTCACAAAAAGCAACACTTCTTCTCGTTAAAATGATCCTTCATATCAATTCATACAAAGGCTACACAATTAAATTCACAATGGCTACAATGGCAGAGAACGTAATTTCCGAAGGTTCTGAAAACCATCCCAAGATGTTAGAGAAAGGCATGTATGATAGCTGGAAGAACCGGATTATTCTGTATATCCGAGGTAAAGAGAATGGTGAAATGTTAAAAGACTCAATCGACAACGGTCCTTTTCAACTCAAACCAAAAATTACTGCTAAATACACAGACGGTGTTACCGACATCTGTCGTCCTCAAAAATTTAAAGACCTTTCTGCACAAGAGAAGTTACGATACGACAATGACATCAAAGTTGTCAATATACTTCTTGGATTGCCAGTTGACATCTACACTCTCATCAACCACTATCTAACTACAAAGGAAATATGGGATCACGTCAAAGGTTGATAAATTCACATCTGAGCCTGGAGAATCAATCCACTCATACTATCTGAGCTATGCTAAACTGATCAATGACATGAAAATGATTCCAATGTCTATGTCAAACATGCAAATCAACACGAAGTTTGTGAATCATCTTTAATCTGAGTGGAGTAGGTTTGTCATAGCAGCTAAACAAGAAAGAGATCTTCACAGTATGAATTTTGATCAGTTGTATGCTTTCCTCAAACACAATGAAAAGAAGCTAAAGAAGTTCGAGAAATGCGACAATGTTTCTCGGAATCACTTTCTTTGCTGGCAAATACCTACAACCCACCTCCTTCATATAGCAGTTAGCAAATACAGTACCATACTCAACCATCTAAAGTTTATCAACCATATCAACACTATCAATCAAACACTCTAATAACCTAACAACTTATTTAGTCACCTCTACCTCAAAGATATGCACCATCAATTGTTCCCTAACAACCACCTACAATTCAACATGATTCTGGATTTGTTGTACCAACATTTCTTATAACTGATGATCCAATAGCCAGTCTCAACAAAGCTATGATCTTCTTAAGTTCTATTTATATCTCACGATATCCTCTGACAAATTACCAACTTCAAACTTTGTCTAATCCAGGAACAAAAGGTACAATTTAGAATGGCCACGTTACGTTTCAAAATGTTCAAGGTAGATAGTCTCAAGGTTATGCGGGCAATTTAGGAAAGAATCAAGCTTCAGGAGAAGGGTAGTCAATACAGTTGGAAATGCAAGGACAAATCAACCAAGGATAATAAGATGTTATAATTGCAATGGTGAAGGTCATATTGCTAAGCAGTGTACTACAAAGAAAAGGGTGAAAGACTCTGAGTGGTTTAAAGAAAAGATCCTACTTGCTCAAGCACAAAAAGCAGGAGTTGTATTAAATAATGAACAACAGGATTTCTTAGCTGACAGTTTGGAAGAAACTGATGACTGTGAGGATCTTCAGTTACAAGCTACATCAAATTTCAAGGCAAACCACATTGATGCATATGATTTAGACTATGATAACGAAGCTACAGCAAATGCAATCTTCATGGAAAACTTGTCGCCTGTTGGTTCTATCAATGATGACACGGTTGAACCACGTTATGATTCTGACATACTCTCTGAGGTACCTCATTACGACACTTATCATGAATCTAATTATGATATACAAGAGCTGGAATATATTGAAAACATAGTTTCCAATAATGAGTCATATGATGAACTTACGAGTAACAAAAATATTATCTCCTACACTGATTATATGGTTACTATTGGCAACGATGAAGATAACTATGTTCCTCCTCCTGTTCAAAATAATGATAGGATATTGTCTGTAATTGAACACATGAGAATTCAAGTAGAAAAATGTAACATGGTAAATCAAGAGACACAAAGTGTGAATAAATCATTAACCAGCGAGCTTGAAAAATACAAAGAAAGAGTTAAAACTTTAGAATATAAATTTAAAAACTCTGTTTCTGACAGAGAAAAGTTTTAGACTGTGAATTAAGAACTGTCATTTGCAATCACAATAGAAAAGTATCTGATTATGAAAATCAAGTCTTTTCTCAACAAAAATAAATGGAGAACTTAACAAACCAGGTCAATTTTCTAAAAAATAAGTTTGACACATACAAAAAAAGTCTTCTGAAAAATATGAAAAGAACATCAGTAAAATTGTAGATTTAGAAAAAGCAAAAAAGGAACTTGAAAACATTGTTTTTAAAGTTGGTCAATTTGCTCAAACTATGCATATGCTAACCAAACTGTTGATCCCCTTTTGAACAGATCTTACTTAGCTTGTTAAAGCTTAGTTGTGTTGGATAGATCCAAAACAACTATAGTAGAAACTAAGATTGAGAATATCACAAACTATGCGGAAACTAGTTTGCAATACTAAGAAGAACAATAAAACAGTAAACAAACTTTCAGCCTCAATATGAAACGATCACTCTGAATAGTGATAGGGTTACAAAATAATCTTGAAGCTATGAATATCAAAGATGTACTCCTAACATTATGCCCTAGGATCTCCTTTTATACACCAAGGAGTCCTACAAGGCTTACAATAATTTCCTAACTTATCATGATCTTTTCTATAAACAAACGTAATCTCCTAAACAAATAAGTTATACATATATTCTTTATAAATAACTAATACTTATCTTCGTAAGTATTCTTTGTTCATACAATATCAATTTTGATCTCATCTCTGTCAGCTGTAATCTTCCTAGCAGCAGTAATCACTAGTAGTTGTAACTGGGCACAAGCATGTATTTACCACCTTTAGAAGGTTACTTATAGCAAGATTAACTACACTAGCTAGTTAATAAAGTTTGTACTTTAGCAGTAGTAACTACTTAGTATATTTTCAGTCTTCATCTCTGAGCAGTCTTAACTTCTATTAGCAATAGTAACTTTATGCTAACAGTACTAATATATACTAACAGTAGTAACTAGCAGTAGTAACTTTTACACTACCAGTACTAACTACTTAGCATAATTTTCATTAGTATTACCAGCAGCACTAAGTTATGCTTGACAACACTAATATATACCTGAGCAGTAGTAACTCTAAGAATCATCTTGAAGTCTTTTAATCCCAACAATCCTCCCCTAAACTTGATGTTCATCTTCTGAATCTTCAAGTTTCTTCATTAAAAGTCTTCATCACTATCTGGAGGATGCATTCAAACACTTCATTGACCTTTTTCCTGCTTTGTCATGAGCTTGAGTAGTTGATAGCACATCTCATTCCAATGATCAACTTGAAGCTTTTTGTTCAGCATGTTTGAGATTGTTATTGGTGTAAGGGGATATCTTTTCTCAACCAACATAAAGATTTGTAGATTTTTAAACCTTACAAAGTGCACTCCACATATATCAAACAACTTCCAAATAGTCACTTTGTATCCCTGTAGATTTCTCCATACTTTACTTTTTATGTCAGGTTCAAACATTACCTTCATATCACCCCATAACACTCTTTCATATTCATCCGCTGGCCTTGTATTCCTATGTTTAGCTTTAACCAACTTCCAGAGGGTCTCCAAGTCTTCTCTATCAATATTCTGGAGCATCTTGATCATTGATAAGTATCTTTTTAAACTTCCATCAGCTTTTATCAATTGAAAGTATACAAACTTTCCTTCTTTGACAATCTTGTATTTAACAATCACTGGAGATTTGGTGGCTAGAGGTATAACATCAATTGCTACCGCATCATCTTTAACTATCTCAATATGCTTTTTCATCTCTACCTCCTCTTGATCATCATCTTTTTCAGCCTTTACATGCTCATCTATCTTCTGCTTCTTTGAGTTATCAGATTCAAGCTCATCCTCTGCTCTTTTAGAACTTCCTTCTGTTCTTGTCTCACTGCTTTTCACCAACTCTGTATTCATGTCTACAAAATTGTTTACCCTTTTCATCTCTTTATCAAACATCTCCTGGATCTCATCATAACTTTTGCTCTTCAACTGATTGTGTTTGTATCCAGATATGTTCTTCAAATAGGTAGACATTGTATTTCTCTTTTGTGCCTTAGTTGGTGGCTTGCTCCTTTTCTCTTGAGCTCTTAATGCTGCAAAGTGTTTCTTTTTCTTCTCCAAGAGTTTTATAAACAATTTTGACTTTTCTTCAATACTCAACTGTTCTTGTTCTTCTGTTTGCATTTGTTGAGCCAATTGAAAGTCAGCATCCATCATAGCTTGTGTGTTATCCCATGATTCAAGTAAAGCTATGTTGGCTTTTTCTTCCTTTAGTCTTGAAATCCTCTCTTCTTCTTCCAATTCAGCTTGTAGTTAAGCTTTAAGATTTCTAGCAACTTCTTCATCTATTGCAATTTGATCTTTCTTCTTTAAAGGTTTTTCAGGCTCAACCATTTTTGCCTTGACTTTGTCTTTAGCCTGTGGAACTTGTAATGCTTGTAAAGGTGATGATGTTGTTTTGAAATCACTTGGCTCTTGAACTACAACCCCTCTAGTCTTGGGTCTTGTAGTTGTAGTTATTGTAGCAGCAGATGTAATAGCTTTGGGTTTAGCTTCTTTGATTTCTATTAGAGTCTGAGCCAGAGTTAACTCATTAATAGTTGTTGTTGGAGCATTGGCAGTAGTAACTTCAACATTAGTAGTAGTAACTACTTCACCAGTAGTAGTAACTGGATCAGCAGCACTAACTTCCTTTTCAGCAACTTCTTTTTCCTTCTCTTCCAACACACCTGTATCAAACATCAGGTTGTCATCATTCATCTCTTGAGTCTCATCCACCAAAGCCACTTCTGCATCAGCATCAAGATCAGCAATTTTCCTCCCCTATTTGGATGCATCCTCCTGAGCACCCAAACTAACATCATTAGAGGATTCTACCCTACTAGCTGAACCAACCTTCCTTAATCTCTTGAACCTGGTGTTCTTGAATTCCTTCTCTTTTCCAAACTCTTTACTCTTCTTTTCAAGTTCTCAATCTCCGAAGCTTGATTAGATTTTGTAGTCTCCAGAGCAAGAACTCTTGATTGTAATTGGGTACAAAGATCCATCAATTCAGTAAGTTGCATTCTATCCTCACCACTTTGAGGTGGATCACAGGAAGGGGTATCTACATGCTCCTCATTGATAGCCTCATCAGGGATAGGCTCTATAGGACCACTGTCCTTCCTCTGTTTCCTTCTAGACTTTTTCTTTTGAGGTTTAGATGATGATGGTCGAGTATGAATGGGTTTGGAATGAGAATCAGTAGGAGCAGCTGAATCTTCACCTATGTCTTTAGTAGCTTGAACCATCATTGTTTCAAATAGAGATGTGACCTTTCCAGAAAAACCCTTTCATGGTCTGTTCATGTTAGCAAACACCTTCTTGGTGTGGGAAGGTATAACATAAATTCCTTTATGTCTGGACATTCCCTCAACTTGTTTGTCCAAGAAGACTTGCACAAACCTTGGATACATAAGAAATGTTACCCCACCCTCCAAGTTCTTCACCATATTGTTAAAAATGTACTTGGAGAAGTTGAAAATTTTGTTTGTGGCAAGACATATGATAGCAGATGCCATAGTGCTACTAAATTCATTCCAGAATGTAGTCTTAGCACTAAGGCATTGCAGTATGGTATGGATATGAAATTTATATTGGGATGAAAAATAAGCTTTATAGAATGTAAGTTTTTGAGTAAGATTTTCATACCCCATTCTTTCCAATTATGCAAAAATGGTAGCAGTAGGTAGACAATCTGTTCCTTCAGCATCATTCAACTTAAGATCACTCCTTATACTCGTCTCAGTGATGATTACCTTCTTTTTGTCTACTAGGGCTTGTATCTGACGCTCCCCATTAACTGTCTTAGCCTTAGCAGATGTCCAGAACTATTCAATACAGGTAGTATAAATGGTGGGATTAACTGTTAATGCATATTGGACAGAACTTGTATTCAGAAAATCAATAATTTCCTTAAACCCATTACTTTCTTCGTGTTTGTCTAAATCCACAACCAAATTGTGAGTTTTAGCAAACTTTGGGGTCCACATTGTGATGGGTTTTGATGATTAAAGATGAAATTAAGTTAGGGTTTATGATTAGAGAGGATAACAAAGTATAAAATCGAACGAATGAGTGATTGAAACCCTTAATCGAAGTATTTATGAAATCACCCTCAACAACATTAACTTGAACTGACAGCATTAAGTTAAGCCTAACAGTATTAACTAACCTAGCAGTAGCAAGTGTATGCCTAGCAGCATAAACTAATACGGGCAACAATAAATTAAGCCTAACAGCATTAACTTAAGCTTAGCAGCATTAAGTTTAAGCTGAGCAACATTAACTTTAAGACACCAGTATTAACCTCAATTTCTTTCCAAAAAGCATTTCCATCATCAATTTTGATTCTCACAAGCTCTATTTATGTTTTTAATCTCTCAATATCCCTCATTTCTTTTTCTCACCAATCCACTCTATCTATTTTTATATCGCACAACTCTCTTTCTATTTTTTAGCTCACTATATCTCTCATTTCATTTTCTCACCAATTTACTCTATCTGTTTTTATATCATAAATCAAGAGCCTCATGTTGTCCTCCCCACTTCCAAGTGTGTTAACTCTTGAGAGAGGTGGTTCATTAGACTGTTTAGATATAGCCTCAAACCTAGTTTGAGATTCTGCACCCCCTAATATGGTATCTTGGCACCTGGGACCACTACCTGAATCAGTTCCCTGAGGAAAAGACTCATTAAGTGTTGCCATGGATTGGGTCCTATTTATGGTACCACTGTCCTACTCTGCTTCTAAGCTAGAAGCAGTAGTGGCAGCCTTTTCCATTATGTCTTCCCACTCCTTAATGACAGTCTCATTTGTTATAAGGGGGAATAGGTCTACTAGACTAAGATATCTTAGTGGTCATTTTGTCTTTCCTAGGTTTTTGAGTTTTTTTGAGTTAAGATTGTGATAGAACAGTGATTGGTTCAAGATTAGATAGTGATACAGTTGTGGATGTGTGTTGGGGTTTAGTAGGATTTCCTGATCCTTCACCCACTTCTGCTTAATGATACATTCCCTTTCATCCAATCTTAATTAACCTCCCCTCAAACAATACTTCAAAGATTAAGTAATCCAATGCTAGCAATCAGAAAGTTAAACCTGCTAACATCAAAAGCCTTTATGAGAAGATTTGCAACATAATGGTCTATGTGAATCTTGATCACTTGAATAAACTTCTTCTCATAAGAATCTCTGATGAAATGGTGCATAATCTTTATGTGCTTGGTTTTAGAGTGAAACACTGGATTTTTCACAATATAGATTGTACTTTTATTATCAATGTAAATCTTGGTGTTCATAAAGTTGAACCCATAATCAAGCATTTGATTTTGAATCCATAACACCTGTCCATAGCAATTAGCAGCAACAACATACTCTGCTTCAGTTGTTGAGTTGGCAACCACTATTTGCTTTTTACATTGCCATGAAATTAACCTTTTGCTAAAAAATTGACAACCTCCTGTTGTGGATTTCCTGTCAAGACTAGCTCCAGCATAATCACTATCTGAAAAAGCTTCCAAGTCAAATGGTGAATCCATAGGATACCAAAGGCCCAATTTAGGTTGACCTTTCAAGTATCTAAAGATCCTCTTCACAGCATAAAGATGTGAGACTTTAGGAGTAACTTAGAACCTTGCACAAGCACAAACACCAAATATTATATCGGGCTTAGAAGCTGTTAAGTACATCAATGATCCAATTATTGATTTGTATAAGTGAACATCCATATCCTCAGCTTCTTCGTCCTTGAGCAATGCCTTGTTAGTCTCAATTGGAGTGCTTGCTGTCTTCATTGTGACAAAATCAAACTTCTTTAATATATCAGCCACATACTTGTCTTGGCTGATGAAGATTCCATCATCTTTTTGCTTTACCTGCAACCCTAAAAAGAAAGTGAGCTCCCCTATAGAACTCATCTAGAATCTCTTGTGCATCTACTCAAACTCAATACATAAAGACTTCTTTGTGGACCCAAAGATGATGTCATCAACTTACACCAGCACTAATAGGATATCACCTTTGTCCTTCTTGATGAATAGAGTCTTATCTATAGTTCCTCTTCTAAATCTATTTTCTAATAAGTAGGTAGACAAGGTCTCATACCAGGCTCTAGGAGCTTGATGGAGACCATATAAAGCTTAGTCTACCTTATAAACTTTGTTAGGGAAATGTGGATCTTCAAAACTAGGAGGTTGGCATACATACACCTCCTCTTCAATAGTACCATATAAAAAGGCACTCTTTACATCCATCTGGTACACAATAAACCCCATAAAT